>CAJFCO010018152.1:96997-137596 GCA_904066015.1 Synergus gifuensis
TTTTTTTTCAGATCTAAAATTTTGGGAAAGTTAATAGTCCATCGGTACAAACTCACAGTAAAAATCCCGGACAAATTCGGCCGGGGGCAGCACACACATGCTTATCCTGCTATGCCCTTTACAGGTATTCTCTGTGATTCTCTAGGTTTCTAATGATTTCAAGATATTTTCAATAATTTTAAAGGATTTTAGGGCGTTTTTAGGAATTTTAAGTGATTACAAGAAATTTGTATAATATTTAAAAGATTTATTTGAATTTTAAAATAACTTAATGAAATTTTAAGAAATTTTTTTTAGGGAATTCAAAGAATTTTAAAGTTTTTTGAGTAATTTTAAAGGTTTTCACGAGATTTTTATGATTTTCTTAAGATTTGGTGGAATTTTAGGAAATTTTGAAAAGTTTTCGAAAATTATAAAAGTTTTTTTTTACGTATTTTAAGGGATTTAAAAGTTTTTTTTTGGAATTATAAATATTCTCCTGGAATTTAAGAGGATTTTAAAAGGCATGTAAGAATTTAAAGAAATTTAAATTATTTTAAAGTGATTTTAAAGAATTTAAATTTTCCTCATGGAATTTTAAAAGATTTCATAAAATTTTTATGATTTATAAAAGATTTTGTAGAAGTTTAAGGAATTTCAAGAGGCTTTCAAGAATTTTAAGGAATCTTTACGTATTTTAAGAGATTTTAAAGCTTTTCGTGGAATTCTAAAGGATTTTAAGAATCTTGTAAAAATTGAAAACAATTTTGACATTTTAAAAATGATTTTAAGGAATTTTAATACAGTCCTCATAGAATTGAAAAAAATTTCAAGTAATTTTTGATTTTTAAAAGATTTTGTGAGATTTTTTATTTCAAGAGTTTTGTTTAGAGATTTTAATGCACTTTAGGGAATTTTAAAGAATTTCACGAGATTTTTATGATTTGTAAAAGATTTTGTAAAATAATTATAAAGGATTTTATTGTTACGAACCAATAATATAATTCTTTAGAAAACAAATCCGGGAATAAATTTATAGAGAATCATTTAAGGCAGGTCGGAGAATAATAGAAAAAGAAGATTGAGTCAAATATAATGAATCGATCTTTTGAAATTACGAGATTAGGCGCGCGCTTGAGCGCGCGTGTTTCGTCTATAGAAACTGAAATGACAATTTAAATTCGCTCGCCATATGAATTGACCAATAAGGTTAGCGCACTACGCATGAAGTTAGCTAAAAGGTAACGCAAAATGAGGAACGCAACATGAAGTTGTCTGAAATGCATGTCTTTTTTAGAATAGGATTTATGCGGGATTTCGTGATCACCTGTCCTCATCCGAGGATAAAAGCTGTCATCAAATGGGATAAATAAATAGAGAAAAACAAGTGTAATTTATAAACAGAAATTATATTCTGAAACCCCCAAAGTTAAACCCTATAAATAGAAAAAATAGATTGTGTAGTTTTGAGAAGGTTTAAATTCAAGGTTTATGTGATATCAAGTAGAATTGGTAGAAGAGTTTGGAACGATACAGTTTGTTTCGCTTACCTATCTCCTAGCGTAGCTTATTATCTATCACTAGAGATGAAGCGGAGAAGGCAGAGCACTGATCCGTTTTATCCCTGATGGGCCGTACACGTTTTCTTTATTTGAGGCGTTATCATGAATAACTCTAGTTCATGTAGAATTATTCTCTCTCACTCACTTGCGAATAATTCGTCTCCCACGCTTTGCTGTAATTCACTAGATTCACACAAATTAAATCCCAACACCCTTTTCTAAATGTTTTTATGTGAGCCCGGTGCCTTGTTCAAAAAATCTCAATTCTTGCTCATTTTGAGATTCGAGCCCGAATTGGAATTCTGTGCAGATTTAATTTTAAATTGTAGAACGATACAGTATACCCCTCTAAGGAGTTGAGAACTGTAAATTACACTTTTTAGAACCGAATGAATATTAAAAACTCTATTTCTTACTTTCCTACGCTTCACAAATTTGTTTATGCCGAGAGGTCACAATGACTATCGACATACTATAAAATTTGATAAAGTCGGCGGATTTGGCCTAAAGGTCACAATGACTATCGACAAGAGAAATAAAATTTCAAATTCTTCATACGTCTGAATTTCAGGCAAGTTGCGTAGCGTAATTTAACTATTTCCCGCACTACACGTTTTTGATTAGTATCCGAATTATAAACACGAATTCTCTCGCCTATGCTTTACAAATTTGTTTATGCCTAGAGGTCACAATAACTATCGACAAGAAAACCGAGTTTATATTATTTAAGGAAAACACAAAGGAATTATGCTGCTGATGCTAGAAAATGGTCCCTAAGATCAGCCAAAGTTTCCCTGCTAATGATTAAACTAGTCAATCTAGGAGCTTGGGGAACTTTGTTCTCTTATCGAGTTGAATTTTGAAGATTTTACGTCCCTCGCAATTTGAATCGATCTGTCAATTCCTTCGGGACAATTTTCCGGCATTTATGTATTGAGTTAGACAAGGAATTTGGAATTTTTATCCTTTCTTTCGTTACACAAGATGTAGCCACCCGACAGGACTGTGCGAAAATGAATTAACGATGTTAGCGAGACGGGCGCCGATTTTCCAATTTAAATTATAAAAAGAGAATGCTTCTTAACTCGTAAAGAAGTTCCGTTAGACTGCCCAGAGCAATTGAATTGCTTTATTTTTATGATGCCCGTCGTAAGTGTGCCATCGGTGGATTTGATGGGGAAATTTTGAGGTGTCAGGATTTTTTGTTTCGAAAAGGAATCGGGTTAAGAATTTCTGAGTACTCTTCTGTTGAAACTGTGGTATTTGCAGAAATGCGAATTTTTTAATAGAGGGCAAGTGCCTGAAATCGGTCACTGTTTCATTCGACGAGAACGTCCGCGCGCTTGAGCGCGCGTGTTCTTTAAAATTATTTTCAAATTTATTATTGTTAGTGGCTTTATTTTCAAAAATTAAAGTAATTATTTTATATATAAAATATTGTTTTGAAATTAATCTAATAACTCTTTGTATACATAATTTTTTATCATTTTATCTGGACGTTGTTCGCCCAAAAAAATTCGTAACGATTGCCAAGTTCGAACTCGAGAAAATGCCACGTATAATTGTCCATGATTAAATACATCTTTACGAACATCTACCCCAATTTTCTCAAAAGTTTGTCCTTGTATTTTATTAATTGTCATCGCAAATGCTAAGTTAATTGGGAATTGTCGCCGTCATTGTCGCCATTTTACATAATTTAACTTATATAAATTATGTATTTTACGTAGAAAACCCCCTACTCCATATGAATTTGTAATTTTTGACGTAAAATACTTAGTAAATTATTATAAAAAACCATATAATTTACCTTAGGTATTTTACTTACCCAACCGTAATTAGGGCTGAGATAACTTTACAAAGGAAGGCATTATTGCAGGGCACTGTACATAATGAATTATGAGTTTTTTAGATTCTGAAATAATTAATGTTTTCAATTTAAGATGTTTTTAATTTAAGAAAAAATACATATAAATATTATTATCTTTTTAACTCAATTCAAATAAATCAAATAATGAAACATGTAAAATTTAAATAAAAAAAAATTAATTATAAATTTTCTGAAATAGTAGTTAATGAAGAAAATCACGTTTTTTTCATCTTATGCAAATGTTTTTTTTTTATTAATGTTAGAATTACATTAAATCACATTTACAATCACATTTTTTTTCTTAGTACCAATAATACAAAATTATATGATTATAATGAACTAAGGCAATGAACATTAAATGTAATATATATATAATAATACTGACTATTATTATAATAAAAGTCTTATTTGAAATTCTCATTAATATATTAAAAGGGCATGTGGTACTTCTGTATGAGTAAATTTTTTCGATTTTATTGGTTTTTCAAATAAACCAATTATTTAGCCACAAATGTAAATATTTTTCCCTGATACTTTGGGAAACGTTAAAAACATTAAAACGGTGATTTATTGATTCTTCTTAGTTTGCATAATGAAAAAGAGTTCCGTAAGAATAATTATAATAAAAAACAAAAGTTACATGGATTTATCTTCATTGTTAAACGCAAAAATTTCTTCATCTGAAGTAAATTCGTAATTAATTGATGCCATTGTAATTAATTGATTTTTTTAGAATTTAAAATGAATACCAACCACACTAAATTGAATGTCGAATGCATAGGTTTTAGCAAACCGGAACTTTTTTTTCATTATGCAAACTAAGAAGAGTCAATAAACCTCCGTTTTAATGTTCCCTAGCGTTTCCCAAAGTTTCAGGGCAAAATATTAAAATTTGTGGCCGAATAATTGGTTTATTTGAAAATCAATCAAATCTAAAAAATTTCCTGATATAGAAGTGTCACATGACCTGAAAGTCTTTGAAACTCTCATTTAAAAATAGAAAAATATTCTTATTTTAAATTTCTAATATTCCACTTTTAAAAAAAGTTAATTAACATGTTTGAAATTAAATTTACATCTTGCGACGATGGAAATTATTCGGTCTGCATGACACGTCGTAAAAATAAAAATTAAAAATTAAAAAAAAATAAAAAAACTTGGGCTATAACATCATGATTATATTAATAACAATTCATTGCTTTTATCACTTCGCAAAAACCATCATTTTTTGTCCCCGAATAATTCCTATTAGATATTTCACTTAGTAACGTAATTTTTTTAATAGAAAAATGTTCGTAAACTGGAGCATAAACAAATGTGAGAAATGTATAATTAAATATTAAAATTGTCAAATAATGTCAAAAATCCCTTTCTCATCCACGGGAAATCCTTCCAGATAATCTTTTTTTACATTGTTTTGCACTTTTAATGTAAATGATACATTTCTCACATTTGTTTATGCACCAGTGAACGAATCATTTTTTACTCATTACGTCACAATGTGTGAAATACTTAATCGTCACACGATGTTAATTCACAAAAACTTTTTTTTACTGTTTATATGTATAAAATTAGTCGAACGTTTGCTTCTTTTTGCTTAAAAAGTTAAAGTACTAACATAATAATGTTGATTTACATCATTTTTAAAAGTTTTTAGTAAATAAGGCCAAGATGAAAGGACGTAAAAGCTACTTAAAGGTCAGTAGTAATCGGTGAACATGTCTCTTCGTTTTCACTGCGAGCAAGCCGTTTATGGCGATCATCATTCTCGCTCTCCTCCAAGTTGCGTTTGGTTTTTACCATCAATCATGACGTTATGAATTGACTTTTTTAAGTCAGCAGAACTCATCACTTGATCTTCCAAAACATCAATCGCGTTCATATCAACAATCCTCAATGCACCTCCAACTAACAATAAAAATTATAATTCGTGTTATCATTTAATTCGAAAGCTCAAAACACGCAAATAAAGATAAAGACTGGAATAGCAGGACCGTCTCTATCTTTCTTTGTATAAAAAAAAGATGTAAATTCAATAAAAATCAAAATTTATATAAATTTTTACTTACGTTGTTTGTTAATTACTCCTCGTACTGTGACGTGCACACCCTTTACCATTCGACTATCTTTTAAAAAGGAGGCAATCTGGACGACCAATCTGTAATGTCCATCGGCTAAGACACCTTGACCGTACGAAGAATTTGTAGCTTTTACTTCGCAAAAGCCATCACTCTTGATGAATCCCGATATTTCTGAAATTTACATAAGAAGAATAAGATATATTATAAAAATATAATCAAAAATAAAAATAATAAAAACATTTAATACTAACCAATGGGTTCATCATGAAGCATAACTTCGTCAAATTTGACACTTAAACAAAATCGTAGGATCTCCAATCAAGTTCTCTTTATATTCACCGAGAAAAGTGAGAACACTATAGCTTTGCACATGGAATTCTAGTGTTGAAATATTTTCATTCGGGTTTCGATATTAGGGATTCGAATTTTTCAAGGATCCGCCTGTGATCTCGACTACCTAAAACAAAACAAAAGTTTCAATGATTTTAAAAGATTTGAAACATTTTTTTTCAAGATAAAAAGAATTTCAACTGATTTTAATATTTCGTCATATATTCTAAAATATTTCGTAAAAGTTAAAGTGATTTTTTTTATAAAAGGATTAAAGAAAATTTAAAAATGATTTTAAAAGATTTTAGATTTCCAAAAATTGAAAGTGTAGTGAAAAAATGTTATTTTAAAAGATTTGAAACATTTTTTTTCAAGATAAAAAGAATTTCAAGCGATGTTAATATTTGTTCATATATTCTAAAAGATTTCGTAAATGTTAAAGTGATTTTTTTTATAAAAGAATTCAAGAAAATTTAAACTAGCTGTGAAGTTGTATCAACTTTTGTCCTCATTCAATGAGCACTTTGCTTACTGTAAGCAAATATGATTTGCTTCCTCATAGAGGAAGCATTAATTATTCTTTACATCAACATTAAATTTTGATTATTTGAGAAGTTATATTCGAAAAATTCATTTTCAAAAATTACAATAAAGCACAATTTTCTTATTTTTCAATGAAATGCATTAATCTTATAGGTCAATCGATTCGTCTCGACGCAAGGAACCTTTATTTTCCTTACGTCAGCTTCGAATTTTGAATATTAAAGAAGTTATAGTTGTAAAACAAATTTTTCAAAATTATATAGATCAATAATTTTGTTATTTTTCAATGAAATGAAATAATATTCTAGACCAATCGATTCGTCTCGATGCAAGGAACATTTATTTTCCTTATGTCAAGTCAAAATTTTGATTATTTGAAAAGTTATAGTCGAAACATTAATTTTTGAAAATACAATTAACCATAACTTTGTTATTTTTTAATGAAAGGTCAATCGATTCGTTTCGACACAGGGAATCTACGTTTTCCTTACATCATTTTTGAATTTTGATTATTTGAAAAGTTACAGTGAAAAAACGAATTTTAAGAAAATTATAAAAGTACATAAAACTTGTAAAATTAAATATTTTGTTAAACCATTGTAAGAAATGCAACTAGGTGTATAATGAAATAACTATGCAAAATTTCATCAATTTATCTCTACGCGTTTTCAAGAAATTGCTGGATCGTGACATACATCCACACACACATACACACACACACATCCGGACAATTTTTCAGGACATCATGTTAGATATATTGACATTAAAATATGTTGAAAAAAACCTTTTTTAGGAAACTGGATTTTGTCACCACCACAAAGCTTCCTCTATGAGGAAGCAAAATGATTTTAAAAGATTTGAGATTTCCAAAAATTGAAAGTGTAGTGAAAAAATTTTAATTTTAAAAAGAATCAAGCGGTTTTAATATTTATTCAGATATTCTAAAAGATTTCATAAAAGGATTTTAAAAGTCTATATATCTATATAAAAGTCTATATATCCAGTAATCTCCCTGTAAAGAAACAATTCTAAAATTAGCTTTAAATTTATTTTATTTTATTTATCCTAAAATTAGCTTTATAATAAAAAGAATATATTTTATTAAATTCAAATTTCGAGGTTATGTATCAATGAAAAAAGCATAAGATTATAATTCACAAAAATACTTACATCGATTTATCTTCATTGTTAAAAGCTGCAATTTCTTCATCTGAAGTAAATTCGTAATTGTTTGATGCCATCATACTTAAAAGATTCTTTTTTAGAATAAAGAAAAGTAACACCAACTGACACCAACCACACTACACTGCGAATGTCGAATGCATAGGTGTCGAATGTCGAAGTGGTAGAGTGATAATAGAATCAGAATTAAATTAAATTAGGGCGGAATCCCGGTTGGGAAATTTGAACGCACCACATTTAAGCCCAATTCAAAGGTGCACACGGGTGGGAAATCTGAACGCACCACATGTAGGCGCAATTCAAATCGCAAAACGAACAGCTAATGACGGTGAAGCTAATGTTCTCGGTTACATTACCGAATTTTAAATTACCGAGAATTAAGAAACTATATTAAGTGCCTATACCAAATTGAAAATCCGCGCCAAATGATTGACCAATAAGGTTATCGCACTACGCATAAAGTTAGCTAAAAGGTAACACGAAATGAGGAACGCAATGTGAAGTTGTCTGAAATCCATGTCTTTTTTAGAATAGGATTCTGCAAACTTGTGAACGTTTGAATATTTCTGTTCGTCTTGCACGAGGATAGGAATTTGTCGACTTTTGATTGATGCAAGCAGAGAAACATTTGTAACTAATGTTTCGAAAGAATTCAAATTCTATTTTTCAACTCAATTTCAATTGTGTATTTATTAAATAGAATGTAATTAATTCATACGATATTATTTTATTAGCTGACAAAGGGAGTTTGGTTGGTGTCCGACACCGATTTTTTTTGTAACTTTACGGGTGAAAAGAGGATCCCAGACTATAAAGAAAAAAAAAATTTTTTGGGCAAACGTTCATATTTAGGAGTTGAAATCACCCCTTCTATATTTTTGAGTCTTTTACTGTTTTAAGAGGTATCATTGTATTTTCTTTCTTGTTTTTACACAAAATTGTTCTAATTGATTCTTTATTACAATACTAGCTTGATTTGCAAAAAAAATTACCCTCTAGAATATCATAATTCAGATAATCTACCCCTAGAATGATTCGCCATACGACATATATAGTTTAAGATTTTAGTTTTAAGATTTGGACTTTGTTGCTGCAAATATCTTGTTTTGATATTATATTCTATTATGGATCATCAGAGTTATTCAAAATAACCCCTAAATTATGTGCCATACACTCCTTTAATATTGTTAATAAATAAAAAATATATTTATTAATATACCATTTCTGTAAGTAATGGATTAAAATATATACTTATTTGGGTTGGACAATCAATATTATTATAATATAAATAATTTTTTGTTAATGATGGCACTTGTTTTTATATTAATAAATCCTTCTTATGTAAAAACTACCCCTCGAAAACTTTTTATGTTTTGTTTAGCAGGTGATTTTAATAATGATAGATATAACATAACTGTTCATAGAATTTTTATTTAGGTTCCCGCACATACATATCTCAATTGAAATTTGTACATACATACACATACCCCTTCGCAACCCTGATTGCTCAAGGCTTTCGAGTTACAATATATCTTCTCCGAAATAAAAAATAAATGTGTAATATGATGAGTGTGCTTTAGTTTCAACATTTTTAAGACGGCGGATAAAATTGTAATCTAATTCTAATTCTAATTTTAATCTATATATTAATCCATTACTTACAGAAATGGTATATTAATAAATATATTTTTAATTTTTATCGATTTTATCGATCAATTTATCGATCTAATCTCGCAAGTGAAATTTTTAAGAAATAATGATTTACAAAAAAAAAAGAATATTGTTCAGAAGGTTGGTACGTAACATTTATGGAATTTTAAATATTTTACATTGGAATTTTAAGATATTTTAAGATGTTTTTAGGAATTTCAAAAGATTTTAGCGAATTTTAAGTGATTTCAATTGGTTTCCAATAATTTAAAGACATTTTTGTGCATTTTAAGAGATTTTAAAATTCCTCGTGGAATTTTAAAATATTTCACGAGATTCTGAAAATGTTTTCTGGAATTTTGAAGGATTATAGGAAATTTTAAGATTTTTAGGAATTTCAAAAGATTTTGAATTTTTTCTTTGAATTTAAAGTTTTTCAAAGGATTTTGAGGAATTTTAAAAATATTAGTGAAAATTGAAGGGATCTCATGAAATATTAACAAATTTGAAGGGATTTCGTGGAATTTTAAGATTTTTTTAGGAATTTCAAGAAATTTCAATGAATTTTAATAGATCTTTTCAAAAGTTGTTGTAAATTCGAGAAATTTTTACGAATGTTAAATGTTATGAAGTGATTTTAAATTTCAAAAGATTTAAAGTGATATTATATGAAATTTATGAAAAATTTCAATAGTACTATTATTGAAAATTTTTACGTTATAACAACAGTCTCAGCCTAAGGGACTGTCGATCTCTAATTTCTGACATCCAATGCTTCAATTCACACAAAAAAATATTTGTTAGAGCGAATTGAGCCGAAGGGCGCCAGGTATCAATCGATACCGCTCCAAAACTCTATAAGATACAGCAAACCTGAAAAATACCAATTCGCTTCCGGCTAACCTGCCAGTGAGGGATTTCGTGGGGGCGCAAAACAAATCAGACTCAAAGTTTGAAATACAACGGAAATGACAAGTTTATTAAGAGTAAGGATGAAGTGATGATGTATAATTTGAGTGAGTGAGATGAAATGAGAATATACAAAAATGATGTGTTTGAGAACACGTAGCTCAAAAAAAAGTGCATTTAGGAACGCATAAATTGATAACTAAATTCGGTTGTATTTAATCTCACAAAATGGCTTCATTGAACGCAATGATAAATTCTATTATTGACAACTATCATAATTCGATTTTAATTCGAGAAAAAGAATCTTATTTCATATCTGTTCTTTGAAATGTTACGGCAATTTTACTAAAGTCTAACGGCAATATAACAAAATCTAAATTATCGAATGTACTACGTCATCAATGGGTGTTAACCATGATGCGACATTCTTTATATAAAGCTATAATCTTACTTAATATAACTCAAAATCTTAATAGTCAAGTAAAATCGACTGTAATTAAATCAAACTTTACTGAGAGATCTAAATCATGATACGAATAAAATCAATTTCTCAAAATGCAAGATTTCAACCAAAATTGCGCTCCGCCATACATGGGCGTTGGCCAAAGTCACGTAAACTCTAAATCTCGAAATTTATACACTAAAAGCTCAACTGGGAGAAAAACATAGTTTGCGGACGCCTACCTTACGTTCCGTGAACCCGAATATAGGAATTAGAGTAATCCCTTTAGTAAAAAAAAGTATTGAGATTGTCTCTCTGCAAACACTATAAGATTTTCTCTCACAACACAAAAAAAACGTAAGCTTACACGGGAACAACCAGCACAGAACTGGTAGTTCTCGGAGCTACTCGCCTGAGTGCGCAGTCGCAGTTGCGAAAATATCGTGGCTCCGAGAGCTGCTGCTCTCTTTATGTGCAAAAGTGGAACTAGCACTAATCATTATGGCTGCGTCCACGTATTTTGACAGCTCATGTGTCTTTTCATCACAAATGTAGAACGGTGTAAGCTTTACACAGTTTAAGTGGTTTATATTGCCTACATTGTTAGAAAATGATTAAAGTTGTAAAGATGTATGCGACTGACACATCCCAGACGGCAAGTAATTCCTCTCGAGACATATAGATAGCTGAAACGATTTAAAGTTTGTGTTCTTCGGAAAGCCAGGTAGACGGCAAATACAGGATTAAACAAAATAGCGGTATGATTATGCTTAAACCTCATCAGTTTTATACTTAATCTAGTTCAACTCTCTCACATTCATATTACATTCATACACTAATATCTAATTGAGTCCCTACTGGCTGTTCTGTTTTAGTTTTCAATTAAATAAATCAATCTGGGAAGAGGATCATTAATGTGGTGAAAATCCACCACGTTACAACGTATAATATTTTTAATACTTTTCTGTCAGGGAAATTTGTCTGAAAGTCAGGGAAAAGTCAGGGAAATGTCAGGAAAATTGAAAAATTGAATCTTGTGGCCACCGTCTACAGCGGGTCAGGCATTATTTCTTGTGTGCTATATTTTCGACTTTTTTTTATTGCAGAAGAAAGTACGATAATTGGAAATTATATTGTAGTATCTGTCGCTTCGAATAAAGGCCATACAACCCTGCACACGCTCAAATTTTGCGAAGACTTTGACGAGTTAAGGGGTTACACTATCCAAGCGCGTCGAAAAAAGAAGCTTTTTTTGTAAATTTTTTTCTCGTGTTGTATGTGGTGGATAAAAAAAAATTTTAGGGCTTTATTACACATATATTAAAGTTCTCAAAAATATTTTTTATTTATGTATTTACAACAAAATGGCGTCGTGGAAGTATAAGAAACGAAAAAAAAATTGTTTTCTTAATTTAAAATTGTTCTTCTGTCAAAGTACATAGGATTTTAAATTTTGTTTGAAAATTCACAAATTTGTATGAGTATAATTTTTTTTTTCATTTTTTAGCAAAAAATCGACTTTAAATTGCTAACTACAAACGTAATAATTTATCAATCATAAAAATCGTATGTACTTCCACAGGAAATCTATCTAAGAAGTTGCGATTAAAATTTCAAGTCAATTGGACAAAAATTGAGCGAGATATGCTGCACACCAATTTGAAAAACATAGTTTCGAGAAAAACGCGTTTAAAGTTTGATATGAAATTTTCAAAATATGAGCTTGCTGATTTTTTTTACCTTTACTCTGCTATCCCAGCTGCATAAAGCTGACCGTCAGTTGACTGACGGTCATAAAGTTGACGGTCATAAACTGCTGACGGTCATAAACTGCTGACGGTCATAAAGCTGACTGTCAGTTGATAAAGCTGACTCGTCAGTTTCCTTCCTGAGTGCCGTAAGATCACTGTAAAAAATTTTTCGGGAATTTTCCCCAAAATGTTTGGGACGCTCATTTCCCAAACACTTTTCGTGAATTTTCCCAAACATTTAGTAGGGAAAATTCCAAAAAATTTTGTAGGGAAAATTCCCAAACGCTTTTCGGGAATTTTCCCAAACATTTTGTAGGGAAAATTCCCAAACACTTTTTAGGGATTTTCCCAAATTCCAAAAAAAGAAGTAATAACGTACTGCTACCACCGAAGGGCTTAGCTCTTTTAACAAACTGAATATAAACATAATTACATATTAAGCATAATTTTATATTTATCAAAATTCGAATTGAAAACATTACAAATTACATATATATTCTGAAAACTAGAAATATTATATTATGAGTTGAAACAGAAAAATTGGGTTAGAAGAAAAACGAAGTTGGCAGGAATCGAACACGGGTCTGGGTCTCCGAGCAGCAGTCGGACGATTTTCCATTTACCTACAGAGGATTATGAGAATGAGAATGGAAATGACCAATGTAACAAACACTTGAACGAATATTTAGGTATACCGCCCCCAGATATACCTGGCTGGCCTGAAAATATTGAAGGTTTCTTTTAGGACAATCATTTCTCAAATACACTCCAAAATGTTTTAAAACCAAAATTCTTAGTTTACGAAAATGGGCCTGACCATCTTCAACTTTATAACGGTAACAGATTAGGATTAACGTATTCCTAACTATAGTAGTTGTAGGGAAAATTCCCAAACATTTTATGGAAAAAGATAAACGAATTCAATTATTTTCAATGATTGAAAATTCATTCATCAATTTTGATAAATATTCAACCAAAAAAATAGTTATAATTTTCATAAAAAAAACGAATTTTCAAAAAAAAAATTATTTAAACAATTTCAATTTGTTTAAATAATTAAAAATGTGTAACGTTGTGTTTTTCTGGCGTCCCTGTTCGGGCGCCATGTAACGTTGTGATTTTCACTGAAAGACCTTATTATTTTTAATTATCTTATCGAATGCTTCAGTCGAGCCAGGGTCAGGTTTTAAAGATAATTAAATGAAAATTGAACAACTTTGTTTTACTGGAAATTATAACAACAATATTTATTCCCTATAATTTACAAATCTAACGGTGTGAATTTAATAAAATAACAAAAGAAAGAATGAAATAAGAATCTATGTGTGGTTGATTTTGTTGTCTGTGTAAAGTTGAATGAATGTGTCTGAACGAAGACGGATGAAGTGACTATTCGTCCTGTAATCATAGATATTTCGGATTTGTCAGACAAAGTACAAATTTACAGATTCGTGAACGAATTAGACATACAGGCGATTTTGCGGAATACAATATTAAACGCCTCAGTTCTCTTACTTCAGCGGTTTTAACGGTACGGAGAGAAGGGAGGACTGATAGGAAAAATAGAGTAAGGTTCGGTTTTATAAATCTCTAATGCGTTTTTATAGATAATATTTGTAGATGCTCCTACTAAATATTATCCGTCGGTTTAATTTGTCGCTCACAGATGCGCCTGTTGAGTGTAAATGAATTTCTATCATTTTGCGATTTATTAGACAGGATTTACAGGAGAAGGATATGAGAGTTACGTGATAAAGAAATATTCTTGGGTGGAAAAATATTAATAATAAATGCTCCTATTTATTAATATTTTAACACGGATTTCTACAGCCTTAGGTGATCCTATTGACTGTAGAAATTGTACACCTTCGAATAGGAAAGAGAGAAAGAAGTAGCGTATCAAAAATGCTAAGCATAGTAGCTCCTATGACGTGACATTTTTTTATATGAGAATTGACAACGACAGGTGCGCCTGAGCGTTGGTAATTCTCCATACATAAGTGTATGGAAACCTGCAAGGATAGTTGCGCCTATGCCTTGCGATTTCGCCTGTACTTTGCCTACCACAGTTGCTCCTGTGGGTAGGAAAAAAACTTGAGTTTTCACCAGACGAGAGCTCACCGATCCGCTCGGTGGGTCTCGCCCAGCTAGACTGCGGATTCATTGTCGTGCGGGTGGTTTTAAGGAAGTTGCCTGGAGAAGGAAAGGCTCGGAGGGGGACGGTCGCTAGGTAGCGAGAGTCTAGACACAGGAGTATGGGAGCGGGGATGACAACTGTGAGGTACGGTAACGAGTGTGCGTGCGGTACGCACATAGGCGTAATCACTCGTTACAAATTAAATAACATATGTTGATCAACATTCCACTAGAGGAATAGTATTACTTTTTAACCAGAAAAAAACGAATTAAAAAAAATTATTTAAACAATTTCAATTTGTTTAAATAATTAAAAATTAATTATCGAATGTTGACAAATATGCCGCTGAATCAATAGTAATAATTTTTAGTGAAAAAAACGAATTATCAAAAAAGAATTATTTAAACCATCTGAAATTGTTTAAATAATTAAACATTAATTAAAGAATGTTGATAAATATGCCTCTGGATCAATAGAGTAGAAAAAACGAATTTGCTTAAAAACTAACTTATATGGAAAATCAAACATTATTTAGGAAATTTCCCAATATGTTTTAGGCATTTCTTAATTCATAAATATTTAGGGAATATTCCCCAACGTTTCAGTTAAATTCCCAAATGATTTAGGAAAATTCCTTATAAAATTGTTGGTATTGTTCAATTACCTAAATTTTTGGGAATTTACCTAAGTTTTTCGGGAAAATCATTTTCTCAACCACAGATGTGGAATATTCCCTGAGAAATCTTATGGAGAATTCCCGAAATTTTTTACAATGATCCTTAAGATCCTCATCCAAACGTTTCGGAGCGCTCAAAGGCTCTTGCGAAAAAAATCTAAAAAAATTATTTATAATAATTTTTCCACCAAAATTCTTGCTGAATGTTATTTTTAAATAGTTTATACATCATTTAATCGAATAAAAAAAAAAAAAATTCCTGTGTAGTGTAACCCCTTAATCTTTGATGCATTTTATTCGTCGGACGAAGAAGTACCGAAAACGATCGAAACATCAACATTGCCGCGCCTAGTTCCCTAATGTACCACGATAGAACCAGCAGCAAAAACCACGAATAATTCAAGGACTTCATCCCAAACTTTAGCCATAGGATATTTTAACTTGAACAATTTGAAAGATTACATAGTAGATAATGAGGACATCATTATGTTTAAAGAGTCAGGCTTAAAGATATGGGAGGTTATTATAGTAATTCTTGGAATTTCAACACACTTTCGTTTGAGTTATAAAAGTAGGCGTGCACTAATTAAGGCAACAAAACTATTTGCTGGTGCAAACTTTGCTGATTGGGATATTAGTGATTACTATCCGTCGAAAATATTTGATCCATCTGAAAAGATAATCATGTACCACTTCTACTGTGCGATATGTTGCAAAGAATTAAAAAGACCTAGTACGAAAAAAAAATTTTTAAAACACTCGGTTTTATGTGAAACATGCCTGCAAAATTATAAGTTATCAATGCTTTCGCCTAATTATTTCCTTTCTGTCGATCTAAAATATCAAATAGCATCTTTGCTGAAGATGACTGATATTAAGGATAGTTTGTTCCGTAATTTAAGAACTGTTACTCCATTATTTAATACTGAAGGGGTAACTTGCGATGTGTATGATGGATTATTATATATAAAAACTCTCGCAGTAGTTGCGGAGAACTGTATACTTCTTTCTCTTAATTTTGCTACTGACGACGCACAGCTAAATAACAGTGCAAAAAAAGCCTTTTGGCCACAACTAGGTATTATCAACGAACTGCCTCTGAAATTGCGATTTAGATATCCACTATTGGCAGGTGTGTGGATCAGTAAAAAGGAATTATACTTTCATGAACACCTATATGAAATCTTTTGTACTCCAAATGGAAGAACTGGGAAAAACGGGTTTTACTTTAAATTTTGATGGAAAAAGTGTTCGTTTTTTAGTGAAAGCTTTAATATGTACTGTTAATAGCTCCGCTCGACCTATTTTGCAAAATCTCGCACAGTATAATGGGCGTTATGGATGTTAATGTTGCTATTCTTATGGCGAGCACAAGTATTCAAGTTGCATTAATTTCTTAATGGAGGAAGTTGAAGCTCCTACGAGGACACACGATAGTCACATTAGCAATATACATACTATAATGAAAACACTTCAATCGCAAAAGAAGAAATTAGCCCAAGGTGAAGTAGTTAAAAGAGAACACAAAAAGGATCAGAAAATGAAGACATGCTGACAGACCAACACGAATTGGATATGAACGCGTTAATGGATGAAGATAAATTGGAAAATGAAGAAGATAAGCAAGATGATTAGGAAGAGGAGGAGAAGGAGGGGGAGGAGGAGGAAATGTAGAAACAGAGGATGAAGAAGGAACAAATACGGAAGAAAATGATCAAAATAAAGGTTCACAAGTGAAGAAAAGGAAAGGAAAGAAAGAAAATCAAGCAAACCATCAAAAAGGTGTAAAGGGATTCTCCGTTTTAACGGAATTAGATGGTTTTGACATGGTGTGGTGCTTTTCAAGGGACTACTTGCATGGCGATTTAATTAGCGTTCGTTTTGGTCGTACATCATTAACTTTTAGACTTTCGTCCCGCTCATTTACATTGTTTGGATTTAAGCTTTCGATGTTTACATCTTGAGAATCGGCTGATACACAAGGTGTCGCAGATTTAACATCATTCTCATATTCTATAGTATCGTCGTTTTCGTTTTGCGCTGGTTTCCAAATTTTCAATTGCTCGGCGTGTGCAATTGAAGCATACCGTCGACCTAAATTATCTATTCGTACATCTGTAATTCCATACGTATCGGTAGGATAAATGTTAGTGATTACTAGTTTAACAGTTTAACAGATACGCCTGTTTGTTCAGGAATGTGGCGCAAATGAACAATATCACCTATATTGAACTTTGCATGAATAGTCCTATTTTTATCGTATCGCTCTTTATATTTATCTTGCTCTTCGATAATTCGCTGTCGAGCATTCTCTTGGAGTTCGCCCGGATCCGTATATCTGTCTTCCCGTTCTAGAGTCAAATTACGTAGAAGACCTTCATCATGCCGATTTACATACCCAAAAACCAACTCAAAAGGACTACTTCCGGTTGTTTTATTTTTGCATTCATTTAAATCACGCTGAATCTTTTGCAACTTTCGATTCCAGTCCTTACCTTGTTCAGACTCTATGTTCGCTTGAATTGTCGCTATTAAAGTCGCATTCGTTCTTTCTACTAACTCATTTGCTTGCGGGTGACGGTGGAATTTAAAGTATGCTTAATACCATGCTTTGTACAAAAATATTCGAAAATTTTTGACGTAAAACATGTTCCTCGATCGGAAGTTATTCGCATTGGTGCTCCAAAATATAAAATGATATTTTCTAAAGCTCGTATATTTAACGCCTTTGTATCTCGCACGGGTGTTAGTATCGCAAATCTTGTTGATGTATCTACCAAAACAAGTATATATTTGTTTCTTAATGCTGTTGTTACAAACGGACATACGTGATCAATATGAACCTTTGCGAAAGGTCTGTCACCCGGTTTGATTGGATGAAGGTCGCCGATTCGAGGTCCAGTCTTGGTTTTCGAGATAATACATTGAATACAACTGCTGATGTATTGTCATACATAACGAGTCATACCCGGAAAGAAATAGTATTCACGTAATTTCGCTACCGTTCTCTCTGTGCTAGTATGACTGTGGAGATCATGAAATCGTATGACCATACTTTTGCGTAAAGCGTTCGGAGTAACGTACAACAATTTATGACCTTCACGTTTATATAGAATCGAATTAATTAATTCATAATTTATAACTTCCGCTTTTTCGTGTTTACTTATTTCTTTCTCCGGTTTGCTTAAAATTCATAACAGCATGTAGGAGTTCCTGTTATTTGATTTAAAAATAAAATAATTCCTTCGTTACTAAATGGTGTTCTCGAAAAGGACCGATATTTATATGGACGAAGTTTTTAAAGGATGATCCTTAAATGAACCGGGAAAGGGTGACGCGAGGAGTTTAAGCGATCTTGTGATCCACGGAGATCACATAATCGCATGCGTTATTGTCGTTACATGAGAATGACAGGTCGTTTTCTCATTCGGGGAATGATGATAACGTTCCTGTGTGAACGAGGATTCACATTTTCTTTTATTTGGAGAATCGGGATCGTTTGATTCAACTCCCAGGAGAGAAGTTTATTCTTTTCCAAGGGAATGATCCTCAGGGCACCATTCGGTCGGTCCGTCAACTTTGATTCCTAAAGGGGAGGAGTGTCGAACCATGAGCACCGTCCTGGACTCAAGTCGAGATAAGGAGTGCTCGAATCGACAGGGTCAGGTAGTCTCGGAGGTCCGAGGTGTAGTGGGCAATACTTAGTCTGCTTACCTGGATCGGAAGTCGAGAGTTGACCTCTTAATCCACCGTTGGTGGTGCTGCTTCTTTCTGCTAGGCGCGACAGCTCTCCTAACCTTTTTTCCGTGTGAGTACCCCTTAAAAAATGAAAACTTTACCGCTTCTGTGTAGTGTTTTTTGGGAAAAACCCCAATTAAAAAAAATCAGGAAAAATACATATATAGGTTTTTGGGGTCGCTGAATTCGAAAACGAGATCCGATGACCTCCAGTATATCAGATTCAAGGTCATTTAAAGGTCAAACTGCAAAAAATCCGATAAAAAATCCAGAAAAATACATATATAAGTTTTTGGGAACGTTGATTTCAAACTCGAGGTTCGTTGACCTCCATCATATCAGATTCAAGGTCAGTTGAAGATCAAACTGCAAAAAATCTGATAAAAAAATCTGCCCGCTTCGCGGGCACATTCTCATCGCGCATGGCTCGCTTCGCTCGCAAAAATGAGCGTGCGCGGGGGGTTGAATATAGTTCAATCGTCGTGCTCCGTGTTGCACGCTTCGCGCGCTTGTGCCCTTCGTGAAGCTTGGTAATTTACAGGACGCTTGAACCTATATGTTTTTTTTTTATTTAATTAAAGTATATATTTTTTATATATAAGTTATATTTTTATATTTTAATT
This sequence comes from Synergus gifuensis, assembly GCA_904066015.1. NCBI lineage: Eukaryota > Metazoa > Arthropoda > Insecta > Hymenoptera > Cynipidae > Synergus > Synergus gifuensis. Next base: position 116,471 of record CAJFCO010018152.1, read on the forward strand.
TATTTTTTCATATTTTTATATATTTTTTAAAATTTAATTAAATTAAATTTGAATTAAATTAAATTACAGCTTTGAATGCAAAAGTTAACTAATTTACTTAAGGTTCTATCGACCTTAAGGAGCACATTCTCATCAGGGCACTCGCGCTTCGCGCTTGATATTTGATTTAAACCTCGCGCTTCGCGCTCGGCTCTGTTTAACAATATTTTTCATGATTAAAACGAAAACTACTCATCCTATTGAAAAATGACCAAAGGAGAACTTGTGGATCTTTTTAAGGCCAATAATTATGTTTCTTATCATTTTTTCTGCATTTCGCGTTATTTGGCTCAAAATTTGAATTTTCGATTTTTTAAGGAAATTCAAACAGTTGTTATGCCAATCCTATAGGGCGTTCAAAAAGAAACATTTTTCATCGTTAGACTTTTTTTCATATCGTGCGTTGTTTGGCTTCTAATTTAAGTTTTCTTTCATTTTTTTGGATTTTCAAAATGTTAGAAGTCTTTCAATTTTTTTCTTATCCAAAAAAGTCATTAAGAAAAATTGTTCGACTTTTTGAGTACTACAAACGTACGTCATTAGAATTTTTTGATTAAAAAAAAAGTGGTTTCAAAATTTTTAAAAATCCTCCAACTTTTTGAATTTTTATCAAAAATGGCTGGCCAACGAACTTGACTTTCATTTTAGGACACTAAAAGAGTATACCAAAGGACAATCCAATCGGTCAATTCTTTCGAAAGTTATCGTGCTCACAAACTAAAAATCTACAGGCAGACAGACACACACAGACAAACACAGACACACACACACACACACACACACACACACACACACACAGAGGGGGGGACATTTGTAAAAACATGTTTTTCTGGTTCAGAGGGTCCCAAAACGTTGATATTTGACAAAAACTGGGGGGTCAAATTTTACACAAATCTAATACCTTCTCTGATGAGAATGTAAAAATCCAGAAAAATAATGGGGGGTAAGGGTTGTCCGTTTAGGGTGGAATTGACTTCTTATTGTTAGTAGATACTGTATGGATTTTTTCGAATTTTTTGACCCAAATCTAAAGTGGGCCAAAAACCTGCCTTAGAGACCCTCCCCCTTTTCTTTTTTTGTTTCACTCACGGCAATTTTTCCGAATCGAGCAAATTTACTATAAACAGAAGTTAGAGTATTGTTGACTTTATAGTAGTCAACTAAACGTGAATCAGTATATGATCTTCCGATCAACACATCTACTGACTGGCTATCGTTTGACACTTCAATAAAACGGACACTATTCACGTTCACTTCATCCAGCGTAGTATCTGCGATGACATCCTGGAAATTCGGTGACAAAGTGCTGCCGTCCAAAACCCTTGAGTGAAAGCTTTTCTGGAATCATGCTGAATCCACAGCTGACCACTCTTGAAGCTTTAATGGTGCACTCCGCTGCCCTGGATCGACGAGTGCTGTCAATAAATGCTCCTTAAGGTGAGCTTCTTTTAAATATTTTTTAATGGTGAGATCTAACTCTTCATTACCAAACTGGTTGACTTCAGTTTTGACTACTTTTTTCATGAAACAATGTCGTTGGGTGTGTCCTTTTCCGCCGCAATTCAAACAGTGTTCTTCTCTCTTCTCTTCTGGACAGTTTCTAGCGATGTGTCCGTACGTGTTGCGGGTATAGCATTTTAATTGTCCTTCTGCGTTTCTTACTGGTGGTCGTTAGTCTGTATTCTTTCCGAAAGTTGAAGATCTTGTTGTGTGCGTCTCATGTCCCCTCGATTCACTGTGAATTTTACTCGATGTTTGCCTTTTCGGAACTGGTCGACTAAAGTACAATGATCACTTCACGCTTTTCACTTTTCGGATTAACCGAAATTCCACCTTTAAACATGTAATAAGACCAGATCAAGACTTTTGTTCTATTCTTATCTCACTTCTGAATGTTAAATCTGATAAAAATATTCACTAAGAAAAGTTACATAAGAGCCCTTCGAGATAACTCACAAGATAGTAGGCAAGGATTGAGAAATAAAGAGCTTATAGATAAGATTAAGATAAAAGATTAAGATTAAGATCTGTAGGTCTATTTTACAATAGCAAACTTAGAAATGTTTATTTAAGTAAAGAAAAGAAATAATTAAATCTAAATATAATGTTTCGCACAAAAAGAGGACCTTAGTCCACGCACAATCGTATTTACTCGCACGCACTTCTCGTCTTCGACTCTCAGAACGCTCTTAAATCTCAAGACTCGCTCACACACCAAGATACCTCAATCAAGTCTCTCTCTCATTTATAAAATCACTCATGCGTACAGCCAAACGAAAATACAGGGTGTCCCAGTACTCAAAAAACATTTTAATATTTTATGATTTCTTGTGAAAAACTGAAAAGAAAATGTTAATTGATTAATTAGATTGAATGAATAATTACCGAGTTATTAGCAATTAAAGATTAACCAATCAGGACAGCGCCAACTGTCCATGTGCCATCGCTGAGAGTGTGTGAGAATACAAGTCCAGCCTATATCATTTCCCCTAACTTTTGTTTTGTTAGAGGTTTCGACTGTTTGGTGCAACTTCACAACGATATTCGAACGATATTCGAAATTCAATGAGTCTTTTCCCTAACAACCGAATTAAAAAACATTGTTCGACAGAATTCATTAAAGTTATGTAGAAATTGCATCAACTTTTTTTAATTACTTTGAACACTTTTAAATACATTGAATTATTCGAAAATTGAAGACTTTGAAATGCTGTGAATTCCTCCAAATTCTTCCAGAATTCTCTGAATTTTGACACAATCATTGCAGTTTTCGTAATTCTTACGCAATTAGTCTAGTTAGTCGTCTACTAAGCTGAACGTGAATGAATATGTACTTATTTTAATTCAATTTCGCAAACTTCTTATAAATTTTTTAGAATTCTCTTCAATTTTTTTTTAATTTTAAGTTTTTGACGGACATAAACTGCAAATGGTGAACAGATGACTAGAGTGTATCTGGTTGTACACCAGGTGTTTAGAGTAAAAATCTTCGGGAATTTGTTAAAAATTGCAAGTTTTCGAAGGACATGAAAAAACCGAAATGTGATTTGAATAAAACTCTTCTGGAATTTTTTTTAAATTCCATGTTTCTGAAGGGCATAAAAAACTCCAAATTGTGAACCGATGACCAACATGCACCAGGTGGTGCGCCAGGTAGGTAGAATAACAATCTTCGAGAACTTTATCGAAATTAAAAATTTTCCAAAGACAAACAAGACTCAAACAGGTGAATGGATTAACAGGGTGCATCGGATCGAGAACAAGGTAGTTAGAATAACAATCTTCCAGGATTTTTTAATAATTCCTATTTTTCAAAAGACATAAAGAACTTCGATGATCGAGGTACAACACTGAAACGCATCGTGCACCAAGCAAAGCTTGTGTCAAGAATGGATTAAGAGTTTAAAGTTTATTCCGACACCCAATCAGTTAAAACCATTCTAGTTAAGAGTGGGCCCAAATGACTCAACATCATCAAGCTTTCATCGACTTTCAACCAGCTGAGATGAATTTTATTAGGTGTGGGATAAATATGGCTCCAGATAGCCAAGTTCCTTTCGAATTCTAATAGGCTGGGATGATTTTCATTAGCTGTAGGATAATAATGGGACCCCATTATTCAATTTTAATTCAACATCCAGCCTAACATTTTATTAATGTTTCGACTTTTAAATTCATTTGTGCCAGTCTTGTTTTGACGAAAGACCCTCAAGAGCCTAAGAAAATTGCTAAGTATTTAAAGTTTACCATTTTTTTCGGTTTTCACAACCATGATAGTAAATTTTAAACAAGTCGTACTGCTCTAGCAGCTGGGAAACTCTTTCTGTCAAAAAGAAACACGCTTAATTGAAGTTTTCAATTGAGAATCTATTGTAAAAACTTGGACGAAAGACGATTGAAATCGTCTGGCAAAGATAAGGCTCTATTTTCGGTTTTTGAAACCAAAATGGTAAATTTTAAATACATATAAATTTTTTTATGCTCATGGGAGTTTCTCGTCAAAACCAGACTAGCACAATTTGATTCAAAAGTCCAAAACATTAATAAAAGAGCTTAAGAAGAGGACTATTGTTAATGTATGTCAAAGCTATCTCCTTATTTTCGGATTTAACAACCATGATAGTAAATTTTAAACAAGTCGTACTGCTCTAACAGCTAAAAACTCTTTTCGTCAAAAAAAAAACGCTTAATTTTGTTCTCCAGTTGATAAACCACTGTAAAATCTTAGTGGATAGACGATTGAAAAGTCTGTCAAAGATAGTTCCCTATTTTCGGTTTTTGAAACCAAAATGGTAAATTTTAAATACTTAGAAATTTTTTTAAGCTCATGAGAATCTCTCGTCAAATCCAGACTGACAAAATTAGGTTCAGGAGTTGAAAAATTAATGAAAAGCATCAGCGTTAAAGGGCTGGGTTAATTTTTTTATGGTCTTATTGAAAAAAAAAGTCGAAAAAAGTTGCATTGCTCAAACGTGGGACAAGCATGATTCAAAAATGGCCAAAACATTGATAATACATGGGACTAGCATGGATCGTAGAGTGGCTCAAGCATTGCTCCTGGCCACGACCAATGCTAAAATTAAATGATTATTGTAAGACTGAAAATGACCATTTTGAGAGTTTTGCTTTAATAAAAACTACAGCAGGGAATCCTACGATCGGCAACACTTAAGAAATTCTTTCTTTTACAATAATTTTTCGAAAATTAGCCTTTTTCCTGAATTTTCAGCGCTTTTCAGAATAAAAATTCATAACTAAGTCAGATTTGTCAATTCTTTTTATTATCCTTCCTTTTGCAATTCCCTTTGCCATTTCCCCTTGCCATTTCCCTTTAGCACTCTCTTTGCTAGTGATTAAAATTTGAAATTTACAGCCAGTCTTGTCCCTTTCATGCCTTCATAAAGTTAATAGAAAGATCGAAACTAAGTCCAACTCTCCAGACTAAACTCCATCTCTACACCCTATTTTAAAATTAGCCTAGAATTTGCTTGATAAACTGTGCCAAAATAATATTTCTGGAAATTACCCATCCTTTGAAGTGAGGTGTGAGTTTTTTATCATCTGACTCAGTTATGAATTTTTATTCTGAAAAGCGCTGAAAATTCAGAAAACCAGGCTAATTTGCGAAAAATTATTTTTAAAAAAGAATTTTTTAAGTGTTGCCGATCGTAGGATTCCCTGTTTGTAGTTTTTATTAAAGCTAAACTCTCAAAATGGTCGTTTTCAGTCTTATAATAATCATTTAATTTTAGCATTGGTCGTGGCCAGGAGCAATGCTTGAGCAACTTTACGATCAATGCTAGTCCCATGCATTAACAATGTTTTGGCCATTTTTGAATCATGCTTGTCCCACGCTTGAGCAATGCAACTTTTTTTTTTATGCGGGACTTGTACATATGTAGATTTAAATATTTTATTATTTTTATTTTTAATTTATTTATTGTTCATATGTTTTTGTTATTCCAAAGTGAATTACCCGACATTTTTTATCTTGTCGAAGTGGTTTCCGATCTTCTCAAATTTAAGAGTAAAGAGATCGGCATCTTCCTGTGTATTTCATAATATGTCAAACGGTTTTAAAAATAGAATATCGCGTTATTAAACTAAAATCAATTTGAAAGAAAAAATTTTCATTATCTCCACACAGTAACCAAAGAAGCATTAATTTTTAAAAAGGGAAGCGCTTACAAGCTTAAAATATCTGCTAAGTGTTTGAAATTTACAATCATGGATTTTAAAACGCGTTTCTCTTGAAGTTTCTCAGTATCTTTTGGACAGGAGTGTTCAAAACTGTTTGAAATTTACAGCCTTGGATTATGTAACGAAAAATAATTAATTATTTTTGTCAGACATTTCCAATCACCTTTTTCCTCCAATTTCTCAATATTTTTTGGACAGATGTTTATAAAAAAGCGTGTATTTTTATTACGAAAAGCGCTTACAAGCTTAAAATAATTGCTAAGTCTTTGAAATTTACAGTCTTAGATTATGTAACAAAAAATAAGCTTACAAGTTCAAAAAAATTGCTAGCTATTTCAATTTAAAATCTTGTATTTTCTAACCGAAAATACAGAATTTACGTTGATAGATATTTTCTATCGGTCTATTGTCCTTCCCACACCTAATAAAATTCATCTCAGCTGGTTGAAAGTCGATGAAAGCTTGGTGATGTTGAGTCATTTTGGTCCCACTCTTAATTAGAATGATCTTAACTGATTGGATGTCGGAATAAACTTTAAACTCTTAATCCATTCTTGACACAAGCTTTGCTTGGTGTACTATGCGTTTCAGTGTTGTATCTCGATCATCGAAGTTCTTTATGTTAAGTTATTTATTAACCCTGTTAATCCATTCACCTGTTTGAGTCTTGGTTGTTGGTCATCGGTTCACAATTTGGAGTTTTTTATGCCCTTCAGAAACATGGAATTTAAAAAAAATTCCAGAAGAGTTTTATTCAAATCACATTTCGGTTTTTTCATGTCCTTCGAAAACTTGCAATTTTAAACAAATTCCCGAAGACTTTTACTCTAAACACCTGGTGAACAACCCGATACACTCTAGTCATCTGTTCACCATTTGCAGTTTTTTATGTCCGTTAAAAACTTAAAATTAAAAAAAAAATTGAAGAGAATTCACGTTCAGCTTAGTAGTCGACTAACTAGACTAATTGCGTAAGAATTACGAAAACTGCAATGATTGTGTCAGAATTCAGAGAATTCTGGAAGAATTTGGAGGAATTCACAGCATTTCAAAGTCTTCAATTTCCGAATAATTCAATGTATTTAAAAGTGTTCAAAGTAATTAAAAAAAATTGATGCAATTTCTACATAACTTTAATGAACTCTGCGGAATTCTAAGAATTCAGGAAGATTTTTCATAATTCAAACAACGAATGCATTTTAAATTTGGTAATTAAATCGTCGAACAATGTTTTCTAATTCGGTTGTTAGGGAAAAGACTCATTGAATTTCGAATATCGTTCGAATATCGTTGTGACGTTGCACCAAACAGTCGAAACCTCTAACAAAACAAAAGTTAGGGTAAATGATATAGGCTGGACTTGTATTCTCACACACTCTCAGCGATGGCACATGGACAGTTGGCGCTGTCCTGATTGGTTAATCTTTAATTTCTAATGACTCGGTAATTATTCATTCATTCTAATTATTGAATTAACATTTTCTTTTCAGTTTTTCACAAGGAATCCGAAAATATTAAAATGTTTTTTGAGTACTGGGACACCCTGTATATTCAAAATGTCGTGTTCGTTAATAATACGTGAATAGCATTTATACGCTACTAAAAACGAGTATAACCAAGGAAGAATTGCAAATAATAGAATGATCTCATGCACTTTGTATCTATTTTTGAAATTCTTTATGGCAAAATTTCATCAAATTCAATATGCACACCTTAAAACATGCACTTAAATGTGTAAGGAACTGCGGTCCTCTTTGGACAGCATCAACGTTTTTGTCCGAGAATACCGTATTCTATCTCAAGCTGTGTGTACAAGGGCCTAAAGGAGCTTATGACCAAATTACAAAAAAGACTTTATAAGCTAATGTTTTTAAAAGTCTTTTAACGGAGTTAATTGAATCTCCTGCTGTAAAAACATTTTGCGAATCACTATTTTCAAAACAAGAAATTTCATCGTTCTGTCGAAGTGGTAATATTGTCTTTATAGGAAGGGGTAAATCAGATCTAAGCTACGGCACTACTTCGATTGATGATAGGGATTTCCTACATTTGATCGATGTATCATGTTAGGTATGGTTATACATTCTGAAAGATACAAAAAGCCTCAATTCGAGGAAATAAAATAAAGAAAAATTGTGTTCTACTTGTAAATTGTGCTCCCCCTCAACAAAATTTCTACAACAGAGAGTAGAATTTGTAAAATTAAAAATTTGTTTAATCGTTAATTTAGTTTTCTGGTATTTTGAATGATTTTTTCTCATTTTCACTACCAACGCAATGGTATTTTTCAAAATCGACCTATTATCGCCTGTACATAAGATATCAATTTCACGATACTTTGAAAGATTCGTTGATAGCAACCTAAAATATCATTAGGCTTCATTCAGCAATAATTTCGATTTATCAATCGAATATGTAAATGCTTTTTCGTCCTTTGTGAGTACGTTAAAACTGTGTTTTTGTTTCTTTAAAATAATACTTCTTTTTCCAGAAATCGTGACGATGCTCTTGTGGAACTTACTGTAATAATATAGAAGTATTGTTCAAAAATCGAAGAGACCCCTCGGAAACTTTATTGCTTTGCTTGGTAAACTGGCTAGAGCAGTGGTCAGCTAAATTTTTCTCCCATTGTGCCACCTTTTGGGTTGGGTCAATTTTTCCCGGTGAGGGTCCACTTTTGAACGATCCAGGTAATGGAATTAAAAATTTACAAATATTGTTCTTTTAATTTTGATGTTAATTATGTAGAAGTTTTGAATTTGGAGTCTGTAATATTTGACAATCACGTGTATCCAAAAATTTCCTGAGAAAGTAAAAACTTAATGTTTTAAATTTAAATGAAGCATTCTACTCTACGATTCTAATGACTTAAGCCTCCTAATCTATGGTATCCCCAATTCGGCCTAGCCCGACCCGGGAATTTCCCACAATAAAAGTAAACACTGGTAAACAATTCAATTAATGATTTATTTATTCAGTGAATTCTTGTAATATTGAAAAAAAATTAATAATTAATCTCTAGATATTACAGGATCGTTAAAAAGTGTTAAATTAATATTAATTTTCGTTTTAAACGTGAAAAATATTGTTAAAAAATTGTTTAAAAAATAAATTTACCTGTCAAAAGACGTGAGATATGAGAAAATATTACAAAAAATATATTTTGGTCCCTGAAAAAGTCAATTAAAATACCCAATTGTAAATTAGATGCCATCCATATATCGACAATTTTTCACCACTTTTTGACCACCCCTTCTCTCCTTATGGACAGCCGTGGAATTTTGTCGACCCCCCTCCTCCCCCCTATCCACGTGGACTTTTGCTATTTTATGAAAATATATATACTATTTGCTTAGAACGATGTACAAGTATGGTACAATATAAACAATCCGAATGTATCTCAATTGTATCTTGACTCATTTCACAAAGGGAGGGCGTCAAACTTCCCTCAGCTTTTTGCACGAAACTTACAGAATCGAAAGTTCAAAATTGATGCGTAATAATGCCGGAGTGACGGGATCCACTATCTAAATTATTTCGAGAAATTGACTTTTGAAAATTGAGATCTTCACTTGTAACGAAACATCGATTTTCGGTGTCTGTTAAGCGTCTCGAACGGAGCCATTTACAGTACAGGAACGAAAGTACTGCAAAAGTAGTACATAAAGTAAAAATACCTAAATAAATAAACCGGTGGTTCTCCCCCCCCTCTCCGATTGGATCTAATATATCCATTCCAATGTATTCTATCCTATCGTATCCTATCATGTCGTATCCTACCACATCCTATAGTATTCTATTGTATCCTATCGTATCCTTTCGTATTTTATCCTATCGTACTCTATTGTATCCTATCGTACCATGTCGTATTTTATTCTATCGTATCCTATTGTATCCTATCGTATCATATCCTATTATATCTTATTATATTCTATTCTATCCTATCATATCCTATCTTATCGTATCCAATCACATCCTATCGTATCCTGTCGTATTCTATTGTATCCTATTGTATTTTATCCCATCGTATCTTATCATATCCTATTTTTTGGAAATATTCATAATTAATACGAGAGAGAGGGTGCTACGAACGGAGAGGGGAATACAATAGGATAAGTCAAGATAGGATATAATAGAATAGGATGCAATAGAATAGGATACTATAGGATAGGATACGATAGGATAGGATACAATATAATAGGATACCATAAGATATTTTAGGATACGATAGGATAGGATACGATATGAGGGAGGTGGAGGGGAGAGGAAAGAGTATTTCCCGAACAAGCTTACGGGGCCCCAGCCATCTGATTCCCCGCCATCCTGGTGGTACTAGCACACAAGTGCAAATTCGCAATATTGTTTCGAAAATAGAATTCGTTACAGTGATCATGAAAAGCTTTGTACTTCACTCGTCCGAGAATTGCCTCCTTTCCTCCTTATAAAGTAAATAGCTATAAACTTACATTAATTACATTGTAAAAAATTAACAATGTATAAAAATTTAAAAAAAAATGATCGGCAAAAAGAATTAAACCCGCGCCGGCAGCATGCCAGCCGGCAGCCATAACCAGTAGGCCACCGCTTCACTTGTCTGAACGACTTACCGGCCTGTACTCACTCGGCATGCGTGAAAATCTCAATTTTCAAAAGTTAATTTCTCGAAATAATTTAGATAGTGGGTCCTGTCACTCCGGCATTATTACTCATCCATTTTGAATCTTCGATTCTTTAAGTTTCGTGCAAAAAGCTGAGGGAAGATTGACGCACTCCCCTTGTCAGTATATTGTTTGCATATGTAACGTATTTAACGTGTTTCCACGTGGATTATAGTTCGACCTGCCCGGCCCCCCTTGTAGACAAGCCTGGAACTGTTCTATACCTCCCTCCCCTCCTAAACTGTCCACGTGGTATATGGATGACCCCTAAAGATCATTAAGTTTGTCACGCCGCAAAATTCACTTGACAAATGGTTCTACAGTCTACAAGAAATCTATGCGATCTATGACACGGAACTGATGTGAATTTTATATTCTTGCACTACTTCGTTGTGGTATTATAAATACAATACCGAATAGTGTGAATAGAAGTGTTTCGTGTCATTTTCTATCTTTCTAGGATTATCACACTGTAGTGGTGGTGTTTTGAAATCGATTTTCCACACTGCACCCCTGCTATGGTAGTTTTAAAATAGGCTTTTTTACCGGGAAAAATCTGGAACACCGAAAATACGCCTGGCATTTTTTTAAATCCTAGAATTTTTTTAAGTACCTACTTCTATAATTTATTTTTGTTTTCTGTCATAATTACGAAATTGACATTTTCAAATATAAAAATCATTAAGTATTGATGAACACAAAGTAGATAGGAATTTTTGAGGTTATGTTCGGCTTTTCTCAAAGGAAATTTACATTTTCAAATAAAAAACATCAAGTATTGATGAAGCCATCGTACTTCGGGATTTTTGTGGTTATGTTAGAGTTATCTCAAAGGAAATTGACATGTTGAAATAAAAATTATCAAGTATTGATGAAGGCTAACTAATTTCAATTATTTTAGGTTATATATCGGTTTTCTTAACAGAAATGAAAATTTTCAATTAAACATCACCAATTATTATTGAAAGCTAATTAGTTTGGAATATTTGAGGTTATGTTTGAATTTTCTCAACGGAAATTGAGATTTTCAAATAATAATTATCAAGTATTGATGAAGGCTAATTAATTTCAATTATTTTGTTACGGTAGGCCCTTCGAAATCTATTATTTTAAAGAGCCCACGCGTGTTTGACTCGTATGCCGTAGCCATGATCTCCCGTCTGTCTCTCCCAGCATCTCTAGTACCTAAGTTTACGGACGTTATTACCAAGTGCAAGTGAGTGCACAAAAATTAGAAAAAGAGCGTGAGAGCGAAGAGACTGAGAGAGAAAACAATAGTAACTTAGAAAAAGATGGCGCGAACAACGCGTCACAAATACACGCAAACCCCGATTCTACGGACCCCGATTCTACGGCCTCGTTCTATGATGAGGGAGCCACGAGAAGCCACGAGCTCAGCAGTGTCGTAGTCAAAAAGCGGGCGGTACCCTAAATGCGTAATTTCGTGATTCTTTCCATTTTTTTCAGTTTCGTAAAGTATATTTTATATTAACCGAACAGTAATTTAATTATTTTTAGTTTTACTCCGAATTAATTTTGTTGTAATTTTGTAAGTTAGAAAGTAATTATTCATCGTAAACAAAAGAAAAGTATTTTTTATCATTTTAAACTACGCGCGAGATGTTACAGTTAATACGGCCCTAACTTTTGACCTCATATCAATTCTGAAATCGATTCATAGCAACTTCAGAGAATGCCTGAAAAAGCCGTAGAATCGGAGATTGCGCGCAATTAAATTAGAGCTAAAGTTTCGATTAAATTGAAAATTTTTATAGGAAAAAGTAGCCTAAAATTCAACATACTATTTATAGAAAATTAAAAAAAAAAAGAATTTAAATCGATTTTTGATCATCATGATTTGTGGCAGCAATGGACACTTTACAAACTAACATTTCAGGAAAGTCGATATGAAAACTTACAGCATACTTATAAATAAAATCTTAAAATTCTTTACATTGATTACTGATATCTAGAAATCAGTAAGCAGTTTAAACATACAATTAACTAAATAAATTAAATTATTTTAAAAAAAAGACCTTCGAATCTAGAAAAGGAAATTCGGATTTAGTAGCAGTATCAAATTGGATAAAGGTGCAATCCCATGACGGCAGAAAATGTCGGCGTAAAGGAGAAACTCATGAGAGTGAAAGAGACAAACAGATCTGCCTATCTCTGTCACTGTTACGAACTGACATGCCTTCCGACCGCTTTAGCCATTGGGTTGTTTTTTTTTTTTTAATTACTCTGATAATGGTAGTGTATAGAAATTGTAATTTTTAAAGAATAATAATCGTTTCGCCGGAGGGGACCAAACAATCATTTGAGATCGCTCTCAAATGTTTTATATTTATGTGGGAAAGATTTTCATCGCTGCTTCCTTGGGAAGTAACCACCCTAAAAGGTCCTGAAAAGTGGTTTAAGGGCAGGGAATAAATTTTACATCTTTGAATTAGGATTCCAAACAAATCTTTAATTCCAATTATGCAGAATTTTTAGTCAATAAAATTCTAATATTGCTTAGTATATTAATCGAGCTTGATTCGAGAACTTTTTAATAACATATGTATAATTTCATGTTATCCCTTTCTCAAAAAAGTTATTTCGAACCGCAGGAGATCGAGCGAGAGAGAAAGTGGGGAGGGGGGAGAGTTGACCAAGTTACTCTATCCAAAATTGTACAAAAAAAGAAGAGTTAGCAGAATACATCTATGACCTTATAAAATCTTGTAATCCCTTTTTGTGCACCAACTTCACCACCGCTGATTCCCACAACATTCACAACCGTACGGCAGGTAAACCTGCGGATTACCTTGAAAGCTTCCTAAAAACAAGCATGTCGAAATTTTTCATAGTTTTTATTTTATCACGTAAAATCGTTTCGTTCCACCTACGTGGATTTAGCTAACGAGACGATTCTCGCACAAGTATTTTCACTTTTTATTCCTTGATATAATGACGTAAAATCGTTTTGTTCCACCCACGTGGATTTAGCAAACAAAACGATTTTCGTACAAGTGATAACACTTCACTCTTACTCTGGGTACACAAAGCTGATTTTTTTTCCCGAACAGTTTTGAGATACTGTTCGACTGGAAGTTGGCCTTCCTTTTTTATCGTAGAATTATTCTACGACGAAGGTCCCAACTCCAATGTTTTCGCGATTTTTATTCGAATTTTCTATTTCACGTCTCAAAATTACACCCTGGAGTACCCGTTATCGGCGATTAACCTTAAATGCATCCCGCGACGCGCGACCGCGAGGAAAAATAGACGGAGCGGGGAAACATTGTAAATTCCCTTTTAATCCCGACCGACCTTCCTGTCCGCCCAAGAAGTCAACGAAGTCTTGATTAGTCTCGTCGGGAAGGAGTATCGGTAGGGGATGTAGGAAAAATCGAAATATAATCCCGCTGACCCTTGTGAGAAACAGTGACGTGATACTGATTAGGTGTCGACTGAACAGTTTTTTTGAGTGCACGTGCACTTCTATTGCTATGAAATTTTTAATATAAAGATTTTCACGATTTGCAACGGAAATGGACACACTATCCTTATTCAATTTGATACTGCTACTAAATCCGAATTTCCTTTTCTAGATTCGAAGGTCTTTTGTTTAAAATAATTTAATTTATTTAGCTAATTGTATTTTTATACTGCTTATACTGATTTCTAGATATCATTAATCAATGTAAAGAATTTTAAGATTTTATTTATAAGTATGCTGTAAGTTTTCATATCGATTTTCCTGAAATGTTAGTTTGTAAAGTGACCATTGCTGCTACAAATCATGAAGATGGAAAATCGGTTTAAATTATTATTTTTTTAATTTCTATAAATAGTATGTTGAATTTTAGGCAACTTTTCTCTATACAAATTTTTGATTTAAGCGAAACTTTAGCGTTAATTTAATTATTTGTGACGCGTTTTTCGCGCCATCCTTTTCTAAATTACTATTGCTTTCTCTTTTGGTCTCTTCGCTCTCGCATTCTTTTAATAATCTTCGTGCGTTCTCGCTTGCGTGAAGCGCACGAAGTGGGTAAATCTTGTAAAGAATCGAGTGGGGGCACTCCTTCGTCGATCTTAGATAGAATTTAGAAAGTATTTTAGCCCACAGCTAAAAAAGTGATCATCCTAAGTAATTATCATGTGCTTAAGATTACGCTGAACTTCACCGTTAGCAAGTGAAGCAAAAGTAGCAACATGCATACTTAATTAACGGTGAACATTAACTGTATAATGAAAATGAAAATAATCAAATAAAACGAAAAAAAATAAACGGCCTAGGAATTAGAGGCCAGGCAAAAACTGCCGATGTAGGTTCTAACCGCTGAAGCGGGGTGTTGACGCTGCACTGGTGATGCTGTTAGCTTCTACGAAAAGTTCATCGTGGCATAATCCAACTAACGCGTCGGATGGGATTGGCTGGTTGGTATAGCCATACACCGATCGCGTAGTGTTATCGTCTTCATCAACGACAGTTGTGAAGACAAGAGGTCGACCATTATAGTCAGCCGGAATTGGGAATTCGCGCATCACGTACATGTTGCGCATTCTCTAGAATACCAGGTCTAGAAGTATGAAACCGGAATTTCCCTATAGATGGTTCTTGCCATCAGTTTAGGGACCGTATGACCACTTCTGCTGCACCATCTTCTCCCTCTAGGAGCAGAGAAAGATTTTTAGTAGACAAGAACCCAAGTTCGACATACCAGTGAATGTACGACAAGTTTCAACTTGTCGAGTTTTGTGCCTACAAATTACGATTTGCGGACATCATTCGTTGTTTGTTACCACTTAAAGAAAACTTCTGCAGAATCGCATCGGATACTTGTTGATGCATACGGTAACCATGCTCTGGGCAAAACACAGTATTTTGAGTGGTTTAGAAAATTCAAAAGTGGTAATTTTGATGTGACGAACGAAGATTGTGGAAAACCACTGAAAAAGTTCAAAGACGATGAATTGCAAGCCTTACTCGATGAAGATGATTCTCAAACTCAACAAACACTCGCCGATCAGCTGAATGTATCGCAGAAAGCCGTCTCCCTCCGTTTGAAAGCAATGGGAAAAATTCAAAAATTCGGAAAATGGGTTCCGCATGAACTCAACGAAAGGCAGCAAGAAAATCGGAAAATCACCTGCCAAATTCTACTCGATAGATTCAAACGGAAGTCATTTCTCCATCAAATCATGACTGGTGATGGAAAGTGGATCTATTTTGAGAATCCTAAGCATCGGAAATCGTAGGTAAATGCAGGCGAACCATCGACATCCAGTGCAAGACCCAATCGCTTTGGAAAGAAGACAATGCTGTGCGTTTGGTGGGATCATAAAGGTGTTATCTACTATGAGCTGCTAAAACCTGGTGAAACTGTCAACACGAATCGCTACCAACAGCAAATGATCGATTTGAATCGAGCATTGTAAGAAAAACGACCGGAATATCGAAGAAGACAACACAGAGTGATTTTTCTTCATGATAATGTCCCATCACATAAAGCAAAACGGGTCAAGGAAACGATCCAGGCGTTCAGTTGGGAGCTACTGGCTCATGCTGCTTATTCTCCAGACTTGGCTACTTCGGATCACCATCTGTTCGCATCGCTGGGTCACGCTCTCGCTGAACAACGATTCACTTCGTACGAAAACTTCCGAAAATGTCTGGATAACTGGTTCGCTTCAAAAGACGAAAACTTTTATTGGCGGTGCATTCGTCACCTACCGAACAGGTGGGAAAAATGTGTTGAAAGCGAGGGAAATTACTTTGAATAAAATACTTTTGATTATTTTCATATACTAGACGTGTAATTTTTGCAAAAAAATTCCGGTTTCATACTTGTAGACCTGGTATCATGTTCCAGGCGGTAACTATGTCGTTGTCGACCGTCTACTTTGGTGCGGGCTCCGCTGGGCGGGCGAGGGATACGATGTGGCACTGGATCCCTCTGCTCGCTGAGAAGAATTGTCCCAGGCTGTACATAAGATCGGACAGGGGTGCTGGGGTCAGGATCGATCGATCGAGACGGATGTAATTCTCCGCTGTCACGTGCTTCTCCTTCTCGCAGGCATCCTGAACTCTCTTCAGGATTAGTGTCTTCCACATTCGTTGGAAGTTGGCCCTCGTTATTGGTAACCAAAAAAGTTTAATCTCCACAAGGTTCGAGCATCTAAAGTTTTTTCTGTGTCCCGTCCGTATTCGAGAAAAAAATGTCATTCTTATCACGATAATTTGCTAGCTGTTTTATGACTTTCTGCGCAGCACCTGTTTCTTTGCCAAAGAGGTATGTAACTCGATTGCTAATAATCGAATTACCCTCCAATTGTTTTTCTACACGATGATACATTCCGTTATATTTCGAATCAAGTATGTTTGCTGCAAAGTGTATTGATCTTAACGTCATTTGCCGAAGCTTCTGCAAATTTCGTCGTATAGAGTCATCGTCTTCCAAAGAAGTTGGGAAGTTGGCAATTACTGTCTCAAAACGTGTTTCCATTTCTTGAAACGCTTCCGCAACTCGACTCAAAATACACAAGTCACCCTCCAGTTTAGTTATCCATTTAACTATAGGCATCAAAAACTCGTGCATGGAAGCCAAACCACACCAAAAATCCTTATCTAGGATAATAATTTGTCTCACTTCTGTTTTTAGAATGACGTTTTTGGTAATTGCCAATGTCTTGAGTGTCTTCCTATTTAACGTCAAGCTTTCAATACAGAAATCCATAGATCGCCATCTCCTTTTACAAGGTAGCTCTTTGAAAAATTCTCTCTAGTAATCATTATCCAGAATAGAAAAGGCAATGTCTGAAGCATATATAGCTCTGGCTAGTAACGTATTTAATTTCTCCTACAAGAAACAAATCGTACATTTTATAACTTCAAACAAATTTGTTATTTAATTTAATGTTTAAAAAATTTAAACTTTAATAACTACACTCCTCTCTCATGTGAGCGGTCATTTCGGTTTGTCGGTTGCTAACACGGGAGAATTGGAAACGGAAACAAGTCAGGGACGTATGTACCAGTGTTCCCAACGCGGGTTCCACGACGATGTGCATACTTCGCATTTCGATATTTTTATAACGCGAAACAAAATACTGACAGCGAACGGGAGACGACTGGAACGAACTAAATAAAATTTTGGAGCAAACTAACGTGGCTGACGTAAGTGAAACAAACGCAGTTAACCGCTAAAGTTACTGCCCACTTTGTTGTTGCGGTACTGCTGAGTTCAAGACGTCTCTCTTCCTGCCCCACGGAACCCCTTACCAACTATACAATATAGTACTGCCAATTCTATGGAACCGCTAACACAAGTGTCGCTATAATGAGAGAGGCGTGTAATATCTATAAGTAAATTAAATTAGATCATTAAGTAGTTAGATTCGTTAATCCTAAACATCCTAATATTAATAATGTATGCGTAAACTTATATTTTAAAATTTTTAGTTTAAAATTGGAAAATATAACTTTATGCAAAAATGATTAAAATTATGTATTTTTTTGCTATGTAGAAACAGTTCTATTTAAAAAGAAGTTGTGCTTAATATCTAAAAAATTATTTAATTCAAGTTTTTGTTATATATAAGGCGATTGAATTTTGAGATTAGACCATGAATTCAACAGCCTTAAAAAATAAAGAAAGCAAAAAAAGCTGAAACATCAAAAAGATTTATGATCTGTATAGAGTAGATAACTAAATTTTATTTGTTTCAAAGTATCGATAAACTTTGTTATTGAAATCGTTGACAGTCGTTTTTGTATTTTGAATACATTTGTAGGGTTGTTTAATTGATGCTCACCCACCATTGATTCGTTGTTTTCATTCTTATCTAGCATTGTTCTGATCATAGGCGACATTGTGCATGTACAAAAGTGCCTGCCGAGTTCCATTTTTTATATAAAACATATTTCAGTAATTGCACTTATAACCATCCTTTCCTCCTTGGCTTGCAGCCACAAAAAATTTCCAAACATCACCAAAAAATGCCCAAGCAAAAATGCTTGGGCATTTACCACTTCAACCACTTGCAACCACTACAATTATTTACTACTCACGATCAGAAATAGTTGGCATTGAAAGCAAGGTTGTCTTATCCGTTGTCGTAGCCAGAAATGCGCTTCACGGAATATTGCTATGCTATTGCCATGTCAGAGCTCTCAAAGTTGGCTGCCTGAAATAATTCTGCCATTGGCTGTAATCTGGCGCGCGGTTCAAAATAAAATTAAATTCTTTCGATATAAAATTGCGCGCTAAATTGTGATGAATGTGAGAAGCCAACATGTGCTGCGTGTGCGGTCAATCCAGTGCGCATTAACTCTAGCAGGCCGCAAAAGCCACTGTTCCCGGACTGAAATAAGGCCGGGAAGAAGTACTTTCAGCTAGGGGATGAAGAAAATATAATTCTCCCTCGACTCCAATCAGGAAGCATGCTTTTCATGATTTTGTTGTAAAAAGTTTCATGTATGTCTTATTGTAGGCCCTTTTCTTGACTCGTACAGTGCTTTTAGACTCGTCACGAAAAGGCCAGCGCCTATCACTTGTTATGCAGTATACTATTTTAAATATCTTAGCATTTCATAAAATATAGGTTGACCTAGGTCTAACTGTCCGGACCTATAAGGTTGTATAAAAAACAAAGCCAAAAAAAACCATTCGAAAATTTCTTTGGCAAAAATGCATTTGAGTTATGTTTGAAGTTGTTGAGTTTTTGAGTTATGAAATAATTAAGGGCATGTATTACTTTATCGGAGCCCTACCTTACGACCCCAGAGATTACCATAGCAAACCATACTTAATTTTTTCTTTGTCGAGCTTCTGCTTTTGTCCGCTAGGAGCGCAGTCTTTGTCACCATGTGTTCTAACAACTAACCCTAGAAACATGTCAAAAAGTCTTGCACACAATGCATAATTTATGTATAAACTTTTTCTCAAATTATCTATATATGAATGTAGATAAACGTTCCTAAGTGACACTTATTGTGTTTTCCAAATAACGAGTGTGATTTTTTCCTTCGTTTCAATGTAAGGCTGCAGAGAACAATGCTCTCAGTTTTCATTTTCTTGAATAAAACTTTTTTTCAAATTTCTCACGAAACGAAGCAGATAAACGTAATTTATCATCTTCTGTTTCATGTCCAAAAGTTTGAAGATGATATATTGTTTTTAAAAAAAGTTATGTTACTGTTACGTACCAGCCCTAAGAAAATATTCATCTTTTTTTTTGTTATTATTAATTTTTTTTTCTCTTACATATAAATAAATCTCAAAGAAAATCGCCCCCTTGCAAGATTGACTCAATAAGTTTCGCAAGAGACTTTAATAAATGAATTTAATACGTTAAGAATATTTTCTGAGGTCACTGGCAACGGTAACCCGAGCTGCTAATGCAATATCTCGATAAAGAATAACTAAGCAAGCCTCGAAGCATAAACTGAATTTTCAGACATAGAAATAGAAATTAAAAATTATAATTACATATTATAATTCCTTTTTTTGTAACCGACTCAGAAAGCTAGCATAATAAGCTAGGATATTGAAAATGATTGATAGAAAGGAATGAATGAAAGTTACGAATACTAGAGACGGACACTCATTTCAAGCAATAATGCATGGACATATAGCGGCCGCTCGTAGGTGCGTTATCGGACACTCCACCTCTCACACTCGACCTTCCTATATCAAATTCGTCCTTCCGCATTTCTATCCTCAAGACTCTGAGCTATTAAAAATTAAACTCAGCTGTGGAAATACTACAATAATGAAAAATAATATTCTATTTAATATACACTCATTTCAAACTGAGTTGAAAAATAGAATTAAAAATAATTCTGAAAATTTAGTACAAACGTATATTGCAAAATGTCCCTCTAACTGGCACTCAATTACAATTCAGCAAATTCTTGTTCGCCCGCGCAACGAACGAAAAGAATTTATTTCTAAATACGATTCGGAATCAACCAATCGAGGTTTCATTACCTTAGATACATTTGCCAACGAAAAAATTTGTATTCTGCAGAATTGTCAAACTTGCAATATACGCACAAAAGTTCTTTCACCTCAATTGCCCTGAATTACAAATCACACTAAATCCTCCTGACTCCTCAGAAATTTCCCACCAAATCCACCGATAGCTCACCTACTTTGAGCATTATAAACTCAAGACAACTTAGTTGCTCTTGGCAGATCAACCTGACGAGCTTCCATTTCGAGTTCGGAAGTCTTCTTTAAATTTATCAAACATCAAAAAGTCAGTGCCCGTCTCTTAGTACTCTTTTCGTAACCGCGCTCTCCTGTCGGGTGGCCCGGAAGTATTCGCGAAAAGGGAAGCTAGACGTCGAGCTTCTACGACAAACCGAACAATCCGTAAGTGCCGAGAAAGTTATCCTGAAGGAACGAGAAAGTCGAGTCGAATCGAATGAGGGACGTTAAACCTCAAAATTCCTCTCGACTTTGAGGACAAAGGACTCCAATTTATGGAATTAATCGGCAAGATAATTCCCATCAACTGGATTCTTTTGGTATCCTAAGTAGCTGGATACGGCATCTTAAAAAGTGCGTCCCGAAATAAGCTCGAGAGAACATAGACCGACTTTGAGGACAAAGGACTCCAATTTATGAAATTAATCGGCACGATAAATTCCCATCAACTGGATTCCTTTGGTATCCTAAGTAGCTGGATACGGCATCTTAAAAAGTGCGTCCCGAAATAAGCTCGAGAGAACATA
>CAJFCO010018152.1:137696-166251 GCA_904066015.1 Synergus gifuensis
GATAAATTCCCATCAACTGGATTCCTTTGGTATCCTAAGTAGCTGGATACGGCATCTTAAAAAGTGCGTCCCGAAATAAGCTCGAGTGAACATCGACCGACAGTGATTCCTAGAAATCGTCTGATTTCTACATCAAGAACGGTGAGCCCCGATAAAAGAACACACACAAATTTTTTTTATGTCACACTGGATAGATCTTCACACTCGAATCTCAAAACGAGTGGGAATCTCAGAATCCAGAAAATAGGACTCATTGTTTATATTAAAATGCACAAGAAGAAGTGTTGAGATTTAATTGCTCTCACTTCCTTCGGTTGAAAGCCATTTGTGTCATTTTGGTGTAAATAAAGAACAATTAGTGAAACGTGGGAGAACGTGACGAGTGAATGTGAGTTCAATTGTCAATGGACTAGAGTTGCTCGTAAGAGAGTAACGAACAAACAAATTCCGCCCAATAGGGACGAATCGGACCAATTTGTATTACTCCGCTTCATCCCTGATGGTAGAAAGTAAGTCGACGAAGGAACGATAAAAGGTAACAGAATGTATCGCTCCATTTAGAATATATATATTATTTAAACCTCATAGAATACCTGTAGAAAACGAACAAATTAGACTTATTAATTAACGGGGGTTTCAGAATATATTTACTGCTGATTTCTTCCTACTTTGGACTATTTTATTTATCTCCCATTCGATGACATATTTACATCCTCGGACGAGGACAGGTGATTGCTTATCCCGCAAAAATAATTAAAGAGGTCGAATCTAATTCAACTTCTTCTTTCTGTGAATCTCCGACCAAGCCTATCGTTCCCAACTTTTCTCTTAACACGACATTTTCTAGGAAATTTATTTGGTTCGTAACAGTTACAGGAATTAAATTTTTGTTTGGACGAAAATAAAAATGTCGATAAGGTAGGGATGGATAAAGTAATACATGGCCTTAAGCTGTCCCAACCACGGGCGCCGCTTGTGGGTGTGAGCGGGAGGACGTTTTGTTAATACCGACAAGAGAGGCAGCGGTCTCTAACACAGTGGTGTCCTCAAACTCACATACGCAAGCAGCGCCCCTGATTGGTTCAGCTTAATCATTTCATAACTCAAAAACTAAAATTTCAATGCATTTTTACCAAAGGAATTTTCGATTTTTTTTTGCTTTGTTTTTTATACAGTAGGGTGGTCCTTATTTTTCGATTTTCGATTCTTCTTGGTGTCACCCTTCTATATTGTTATAATGACCAAAAAAATGCTCTCCACCAAATTTTAGCGAAATCGGTTAATATTAACATTTGCCTTAAAGCACTCAAAGTTTCTTGTGCAATTAACATGGGGAAAAGTTCCGTCCAACTGCAAATGCAGGTATTTTTTTTATATTTCACCTGAATCCTTTGGCTCTGTGCAATTGTGATTTTTAGACTATGTTAAAAAAACACATCTAAACGAAAAATTTTTTTTGCAAAATTTTACAAAATAGCGGACCCCTAAATTGGAATCAAAATTACAATTTCCACAATTGATAACAAAATCTCGTCAAATTTATACAAAAGGCAGATTTATTTATTAGAATGCACGTGATGACAATGAAAACTCAAAATTCTGAAAAAATTCAAGATGGCCGCCAATATTTTTTTTACTCATTATTTCTTTGTTTCTCAATCACATCCTTTCAGGTGTCAATTGAAAGACTATATTATTGCAAAGAAACACATTTCGTGATGTACGAAAGTCAAAATTTTGAAAAATTCAAAATAGCACCTTATGAAAGACTCTAAAACTCGTCTTCTCTAAGCTTTTCGTACTAAAATCTATAAATTTTGAGGAAAAATCAATTATATTGTTACAAAGCTTATGGTTAGAAGTAAGTCTCGAAATTTTCACTAAAGTAAAAATGAGTACCTCATTACTATTTTGAAAAAGTTACGCAATGTTTACAAATTTAAACAAAATTTGAAATATATAATCAGAAATTATATTAACAGTACATTATACATTACATTACATTAAATTGCGTAACTTTTTGAAAATAGTAATGAGGTACTCATTTTTACTTTAATGAAAATTTCGAGACTTACTTCCAACCATAAGCTTTGTAACAATATAATTGATTTTTCCTCAAAATTTGTAGATTTTAGTACGAAAAGCTTAGAAAAGACGAGTTTTAGAGTATTTCATAAGGTGCTATTTTGAATTTTTCAAAATTTTGACTTTCGTATATCACGAAATGTGTTTCTTTGCAATAATATAGTCTTTCAATTGATACCTGAAAGGATGTGATGAAGAAACAAAGAAATAATGAGTAAAAAAAATATTGGCGGCCATCTTGAATTTTTTCAGAATTTTAAGTTTTCATGGTCATCACGTGCTTTCTAATTAATAAATCGGCCTTTTGTATTTTGACGTGATTTTGTTATCAATTGTGGAAATTGTAATTTTGTTTCAAATTTAGGGGTCCGACATTTTGTAAATTATGTAAAAAAAAATTTTTCGTTTTGATGTGTTTTTTTAACATAGTGTAAAGATCACAATTGCACAGAGCCAAAGGATTCCGGTGAAATATAAAAAAAATGTTAATATTAACTGATTTCGCTAAAATTTGGTGGTGATCATTTTTTTTGGTCATTATAACAAAATAGGAGGGTGAGACCAAGAAGAATCGAAATAAAAACCACCAAGAGTAAATAAGAACCACCGTATTATACAGTCCTATAGGTCCGGAGAGTTAGAACTGGGACAACCTGTAGATTCAAAACCATTAAAAACAATCTTTTACTACCTTAAGATTCCACAAAATACTTTAAAATTTCATGAACTTATAAAATTTATAAAAAATCTCTTAAAATATGGATAGATGCAGTCACCCAATTTTTCTCCTGAATTTTATTTTGATATTTTGCTTCATTTCTAAAATTTTATTTCAGGGATAATTACACTCTACAAATAAATCCTGCCTCTGGAGTCTGTAATGAAGAACACTTAAACTATTTCAAGTTTATTGGTCGGGTCGCGGGAATGGCAGTTTATCATGGAAAACTTCTGGACGGTGAGTCATTTTTATTAAAACATTAGCTTTTTAACCACTACTTAATTTAAACCTACACTTCATTTGAAAATTTTCAGAGTTCAATCTGAATTCTTTTGAATTCCATTCAATTTGTTTGAATTTCCTTGAATTCTTTGTAATTCCACCTTTAATACTATAATATGTTACGTGGGACGTAACGGTGATACCTCCCTGCCCCCACTTCCAGGTGTGACGTGATGTGGACACGTCACACAATTCCCTTTCCCCTTCCACTTTCACTCCATAAGACTGATCGACGAGTGACGTCGCGCTGGTACTAGAAATACGGTTGGCCAGAGCCGTTTTAGTACCCAGACTCCGTGGCGCAGTGGTAGCGTATCGGGCTTCGAGCCGGCGGCCAAGGGTTCGATTCCCGGCGGTCGGAGTCAATTTTTACTGACTCGAACGCTACTTCGACGCACTCTCGACAGTCTCCTCCCTTCTCCCACACCTTTGAGTAACAAATACTAATTTTATAATAAAGTTTAAAATTAATACAAAAACTTATTTTGTATGGCAATATCGAAACGTTACTTTTTCTTATTATATTAGGTGCACAAGGGGAATAAAGGGAATAAAGGGGAATAAAGTTTAAAAATTGGGAAGTAAAAAACCTAAAATTAGGAAAGAAATTTTTTGGTTAATTTTCTGAAAGTGAAAATTCTGCAAATTATTAGGTGCACAACTTTGCTTCCGCCGATTTTTTCGAAAATTTGAGGCTTTATTCTGAAAAAGTGATTACCTGTTTATGATTCAAAGTACTGTCCGTCACTAGCCACTACTTTTTGCCATCTTTCGGGCAATTGTCGGATACCATCTCGAAAAAACTTTGCGTCTTTTGAGGCGATCCACGAATCGATCCATTCTTTAACTTCTTCATAAGAGTGGAAATGCTGCTCACCTAAGCCATGTGCCATCGATCGGAACAAATGGTAGTCCGGAGAGTACGGCGGGTGGGATAAGACTTCCCATTTTAGGTTTTCCAAGTATGTCTTGACGGGTTTTGCGACATGTGGCCGAGCATTGTCATGTTGTAGGATAACTTTATCGTGTCTCTCTTGATACTGTGGTCGTTTCTCCTTCAATGCTCGACTCAAACGCATCAATTACGTTCGATACCGATCCCCTGTGATAGTTTCACTCGGTTTCAACAGCTCATAATACACCACACCGAGCTGGTCCCACAAAATGCAGAGCATAACCTTGGCACCGTGAATATTCGGTCTGGGCGTAGATGTGGAGGCATGTCCGGGCATTCCCCATGATTTTCTGCGTTTGGGATTATCGTAGTGGACCCATTTTTCGTCGCCGGTTATAATGCGATCTAAAAAACCCTTCCGATTCTGTCTTTGAAGCAGCTGTTCACAAGCAAAGAAACGGCGTTCAACGTCTCTTGGCTTCAATTCATAAGGAACCCAATTTCCTTGCTTCTGAATCATTCCCATGGCTTTGAGGCGTTTCGAAATTGCTTGTTGAGTGACTCCCAATGATTCTGCTAATTCTTCTTGCGTTTGGCACGAGTCTTCAGCAAGTAATACCTCCAGTTCGGAATCTTCGAAAATTTTTTCTCTTTCGCCGCCATGCCGGTTCTCGACATCAAAATCACCCCTTTAAAGCGTTGAAACCACTCACGACATGTTTTTTCATTAAGAGCAGCGTCACCGTAAGCACTTGAGAGCATTCGATGAGCCTCAGCCGCAGTTTTCTTCAAATGAAAGCAGAAAATAAACACTTCTCCCAAATGACGAGAATTTGGCTCGAAAACTGACATCTTCGATCGAGAATACACTTCTGATGCAAACACAAATTCACTAATGTGGTGCTATCGTTATGTTGACAGATGTCCAAGCTTACTGTATGAAATTCTTGACCTGCCTATTTCAACCGACACTTACCGCTGCAGCCATCTATCGAAAAACGGCGGAAGCAAAGTTGTACACCTAATAGTTATTCTTAACTTATTAAAAAAATTTTCAGTACACGTCATTTCACAGTAAACTTTTAATATTGATTTCAAATGAATTTGGCTTAAATATCAATTATCCTTAAGATAAGAAGTCCTCATTTCTTTATTAAATTATGATTTTCTAATAAACTTTCTGACTTGTTATGACACTTATAATCTTTGTTTTATCGTTAGTTATAAACTAATATTTGTCCATATTATCTACACTGTATTGTTGCTATTGTTTTAAAATCTTACTTAGTATACAATAAATAATTTAAAATTTTGTATAATTACTAAACCTTATCATAATCTTATTAATACTGAATATTATTATTAATGCATAATCCTAGGTTGTCCTTATGGTCCTAAAACTTATCCTATTAGTCGGAAGGAAATAGAAGGGATGCTGAGGATCGCGTTGAAGTCCTTTCGACTGGGCCAATTCTGTAAATTCCGATCGTTGCCATAAAGGGCATCTTAATTCGTGTTTTGGAAAATGGCCCTTTGAATAAAATTCAAAGGTCGCTTTTTAAAGGGAGGATCGTTTCGGAGATGATCCTCACGTTAGTGTCCACGTTCCCTAGTCAGTATATTACGCGGTCCATTTTTTAGATACCTGTGTAAAAATGTTTCGTCTTGGTTTTGTCTAGATTTCGTCTTGATTTCGTCTTCAAGACATCGTTGTCTCGCTCAAAATCATTTACAAGACGTGATCCCTTTTTCAGGTCAAAAACCTTCTTTTGACGTGGGATATTTAAATTTCGTTTGACCATATTTTGGCGAGCTTATCCCACTTTAAATATAAAATAAACTTAATTTTAACAATTTTTAATGAATTATGTACCTATTGTTACGTGAGAAATTAATAATTTAAAGGGTTGTCGTAATTACCATAAGAGCTAATTTCATTTCTCCAAAGTTTGGTAAAAAGATTTTTCGACTTTTATTGTCAGCCCTTTTTTTATGGCTTCAAGCTGTAAAATTTCCGTCTCAAGACATCGAAGTCTGGTTCAGTCCGAAACTTAAGACGTGGGTATGTCTTGAACACGTCTTGTTCAAGACGAAATGAAGACGAAAAATTATTACTCGGGTAAGTACAGGTTGCTACCGTAAGGGTTTACGCGGAACTTCTAATAACTTTGAATGGCGCTAATCACTCTGCCAGATCGAAGATTAGAAGTTTTACGTCCTTAAACGTTCGGCCCATTTGCTCCTCACGGTAGAACGTTACAGGCCATCCCTTTCCTGAATTTCAGAAAAGATATATTTATTTTCGGCAATACCTTTTGTGAGGCTGCACACGATTAACCGAAGTACCGAACGGACGGGCGAGTTTAGAAGTGAAGAACTTCTTGATGGTTTTAAGAAGCACGACGAACTGGCTAAATGGCGATCAAAAATTTCGTGTCCATGTATTTTGTAGGTGCATCGCCGACCGATTAGGTGGAAAATTTCGTTAGGTTGAAATTTCTGATTGGTCGGTTGATAAGGCATTGCTTAAGGAGAGGATTATAAACTAATTTGACTTTTTTGGAATCCGCTTCGACTGCAATAATTCAGGTCCATGAAAGTTCTATGACTCATGGCTAGCGCGAAATCGAATATTGGTTTGCGAAATGAAGAAGTTGTTTGACCTGATGCATTTGCAATTTATTGTTTTGAAAATTATTTCATTTCTAAGTTAATTGCAGGTTTTACTTTTCATTCCAAAATATTGGAAATCATTACGTATAACCTTGTAATCGGAGGTAGAATTCATTCATTTGAGTACTGATTAAATTTCATAAAAATCGGATTAATAGTTTAAGAGTTATTTAGAGTCAAAAACCCCCGTGGCTTTTTCGTCCCACTATACTCTATAGTTTTTAGGCCTCAAATTACACGGATTGAGATTTCCTTTCGCCGAGGAGGGTTTTTCGAAGCCAAGAGGGGGGATGCTCTTTTTTTCGAAAAAAAAATAATTTTTTTGGCTAAAATCGCTAAAATGGGTAAGGTTTAGCTAACATAACCTAAAACGTAACCCTAGCCGATACTTTCCCATTTTAGCCAAACAAATTAGTTTTTTCGAAAAACAAAGAGCATCCCTCCTCCTGGCTTCGAGAAACTCTTCTCGACTAAAGGAACTTTCAACCCATGTACTTTTTCAGCCTAAAAAATATATATATTTTAAATGACTTTTTATCTGTTGCTCCAACAGCCTTAATCGATTTCGAATTTCCTTCATTTCAATGTTTATTTTTTGCATTTCTTTTAATACAAGCCGTGTGTCCACAAAGTAAAAAAGTTTTTATTTCCAATATAAATATATCTATCCTATTATAAAAAGAGGCAGTGATCGATTTCTCCAAAGCATGATTACTCCAAAGCACGATTTTTCCAACGAACGTTAATTTGAGAGCGTACAAATTTGAAAATGAAATGCAGACTAAACAGAGTGTCTAGCGGTTGTAAAAAATCGTCCAAAACCAATAAATGGAAGCAGCTTCCTTTTTTATAATGATGAGTAGATGGCGCAACGAATATATTCCTTGTGCGATAACAAAAGTAAATAGAGCAAAGAGAATATTTTATTTAAATTATTATTTTTAAAAATATTATGCAAAATTAAATCATTTTAGATGAAAATCATCAAGTATTGATGGAGGTTAACTATTTTCGGATATTTAAGGTTATGTTTAGCATTTCTTACAGAAAATAGATATTTCCCTATAGAAATCATCAAATATTGATAAAGGTAAACTAATTTCAACTATTTGAGGTTATGTTTGGGTTTTCTCAACAGAAGTGAGAAAAAAAATTTAAGGGCATTGCATAAACGAACTTCGAAATTTGTGTGGCTACACCAATGGGCGTTTCTTATGTATCGAAGTATATGATTGGTGTAGACAATATGGCTGTACGGGAGATGACAGATAAATTGAAATTTCACGCCGGGAATATTATAATTTATGCATAATTCCGACACTTACGGAAAATTCTAAGGTGATAGATAAAATTCTATATCTTCCAACTAAACATCTGTAAGAGAGAATTTCGTAATAGATTACGTAAAAGTCCGTATTTTGGGTCCAAAGTGGTCGAAACCTCAAGAATACTATCGGAAAATGATAAAGTTTTGACATCTATAGAGATTGTCACAGCTGACAATATGGCTGCTCGGGAGATTAAATTTCACTCCGGGAATACTGTAATTTATGCATAACTCTGGCATGTACGGAAAATTAGAAGGTGATAGAGAAAATTCTGTAACTCCCAACTGAGCATCTCTAAGAGAGAATTTCGTAGTATATGATGGGCGTTTCTTATGTATCGAAGTATATGATTGGTGTAGACAATATGGCTGTACGGGAGATGACAGATAAATTGAAATTTCACGCCGGGAAAATTGTAATTTATGCATAATTCCGGCATTTACGGAAAATTCGAAGGTGATAGAGAAAATTCTATATCTTCCAACTAAACATCTGTAAGAGAGAATTTCCTAATAGATTGCGTAAAAGTCCGTATTTTGGGTCCAAAGTGGTCGAAACCCTCAAGAATACTCTCCCCCTCCCTCTCTGCCCCTCTCTCCCTCTGTCTCTCTTCTTCTCTCTCTGCCTCCCCCTTCTCTGCCCCCCCCCTCTCGCCTAAACTAACAATCTTTTATTACTGTTTAAAGAAAATAAAAGAACACGTTACATTGATCGTAATACTCGTAACTCAACGCTCGACTCAACGCAACTCTCGCAACTGACAGATTCTCTCTCGCATTCACACACAGATACGTAGTAGGACTCTCGGTCGGTAATTAAACATGTATTGGTACTCATACTTATATTCTAACTCTCGGACAACCTAAAACATTCTTGGTCCCTCAAGAATTGTACTTTCTTAAACATAATCGTTTAAATAATTTGGTTTTCTTGTTTTTCTCCTACTTGTACGTATTGAGACATCTCGTTCGCTCGAAGTCTTACAAGTTTCATTCGCTAGTCCACTGTCGGCCACATCGAATATGAAGCTTTTGTATGACATCGAATGGGCCTTTATACTTCGCCTGTAATTTGGTGCTTTCGCCCGTGGCGACAGGGTTCGAGATGACAAATACAATATCGCCGATTTCGTACTTTACATTGTTTCGACGTTTTTCGTCGTTTCTTTGTATTCGTTTTGCGCGCCTGCAATAGCCTAACGTACTTCCCCTTGTATTTCGCTTGGAGGGTTGTATGTCTCGCACTTTTCGGTCAACTCGCGAATTGTACCTTCGGAGAATCGTGGCAAATAACCGAATAGAGCCTCATATTGCGCGCGTCCGGTAGTTTTATTTACAGTAGAATTTACATTTTGCGCAAGTTCTTTCAATTTTCGATCCCATTCCATACATTTATCGTTATTAGCGTCGATTTTCATTGGCGCTATTATTGTCTGATTTGTTCTTTCTACAAATCCGTTTGCTTGCGGATGTCGGCTAGAATTAAAAGTCAATTTAATTCCATGGTTTCGGCACAATTTCGCAAAACTCTCCGATGTGAAAGCGGTACCTCTATGACAAATGATGCGATTTAGGGCGCCGAATTTATCGATCAAAAGCGTTGTTTTCTTGACAGTTGTAGCGGCATCTGTGCTTTTTACGGCGTGAAGAACAACGAATTTCGTTAGATTACACAGGCACATAAAAAAAATCCTGAAAAAATAGTCAAATTGATTAAAATTATTATTCCTATATATTCTTGGGGTCGCTGAATCCAAATCCCATGGCCGTTTAATACGGCAAGGTCAAATTGAAGGTCAATCTTGTTATTCTGCCAAAAATGAATTTTTAACTGCAGATTCTGAAAGAACGAGAAATTTTGCGTCTAGATATGTATTCAATTTTTTTGATAACATAACCCCCAATGTTATTCATTTTATTATATGGAGGGTTCCTATGACAATTGCAAAAATAAAAAAAAGGTCCTGTTCCCGGAATCAGACTAGTATATCTTTATGTTTTTTGGGTCGCTAAATCCGAATCCGGTGTCCGTTTGTCTTAATCAGGTCAGGTTGAGGGTCATTTCAAAGTCAAGTCCTAAAAACAATAGTCAAATTGAATAAAATTATTATTCCTATATATATTGGGGGTCGCTGAATCCAAATTCGATGTCCGTTTGAACCGACAAGGTCAAATTGAAGGTCATTTCAAGGTCAAATGTGTTTATTCTGCCGAAAATGAATTTTTGACTTCAGATTCTGAAAGAACGAGAAATGTTACGTCTAGATATTTATATTTTATATTTTTGCAATTGTCATATGAACCCTCCATACAATAAAATGAATGACCATGGGGGTCATGATTCTCGCTCCATTTGAATGTTGAGCTTGCCTTCGTAAACTCGTTTAAAGGTGCGGCAATCCTCGCAAATCCGGGAACAAAACGTCGGAAAAAGCTTGCCATTCCTATGAATCGTCGTACACCGTGTGCGTCTTTTGATCTCGGAAATTCGGAAATCGCTTGTGCCTTGTTCGGTCCTGATTCAATTCCATTTGCACTTATAATGAATCCAAGAAGTTCTACTTTCGACATACCGAAATGACATTTTGCTAATTTCAAAGTTAAGCCTGCGCGTATGAGAGTTTGAAATACCAAACGTAATTGTGATACAAGTTCGGGCCAATCTCGTGCGATCACGAGGATGTCGTCGAGGTAAAACAATAATATTTTATTTCATAGTGGACCTAGAGCTTACTCCATCATTTTAGAGAAATAAAACGGAGCATTCATCAGTCCAAATACCGCGCGAGTAAATTCCCCTGTCTCATCGGGAGTGATAAATACGGTTTTCTGACGCGCTTCCGGTTTCAAAGGCATGTGCAAATACCCGTTTGCCAAATCTAACGTTGCAAAAATTTTACTTCCGGCCATAGCCTCAAGATAATCGTCAATGCTTGGTAAAGGGAAATTTACGCGCTCGGTTTATGCATTCAGTTTACGAAAATCTACAACGAGTCTTGACTCTCGAGATTTCTTTTTAACTAACAATACGGGGTTTGCGTATGAGGAACTCGTTTGCATTACAATACCCGTTTCTTTCCATTCGCGCACAATCGTTTTCATAGTTTCGCGTTCATCTTTACTTGCTCGGTACGGTTTCATACTTATCGGCACAGTATTTGGTTTTGAAACTATATCCATCTCAACCAGGTGTATACGTCCTAGTTCTGTCATATCCTTGGCGACGCAATCTCGATGTTCGTTGAGAAGTTGCAGCAACTCTTCGCCTTGTTCACTCGTGACAGAGGAGTCCGTGTTCAACTCTTCGTGGATGATTGGTTCCTTCCTCGAAGGAATCGTGTTGACTGGCTCAATCGACAGTACGTGCGAGTCGAGAGCTTGGTTTTGACGGATCTTTGTTGGACCTAAACTGAACACTCTCAGCGGCAGATTTTCTTCACCAACGCGCACCTCAATGAAGTTTATGCTTCCCAGAAGCAACTTTTCCTTGTGTAGAGAAACTGGACGATTACTTTTAATCGTTTTCTCGAACTCACTTTGAATCGATTCCATTGGCGACGTTTCGCGGAACTCGAATTTATTTCCGACTTTTACGTATGCAGAGAAGTTGTCTCTTTCTACAGAGTTGCCATTTTGACGGGTTACACGTGCTTGAAGCAAATCATTGTACTGTAGGGGGTCCTTATATTTCGATTTTCGATTCTTCTTGGTGTCACCCCCCTATTTTGTTAGAATGACCAAAAAAATGATCTCCATCAAATTTTAGCGAATTCGGTTAATATTAACACGTGCCTCAAAGCACTAAAAGTTTCTTATGCAATTAACATGGGGAAAAGTACCGTCCAACTTCAAATGCAGGTATTTTTTTTATATTTCACCGAAATCCTTTGGTTCTGTGCAGTATAACTGTATAACTGCAGTTTTACGAACTTTTCAAGCAAGTGAACTTATTCGCATCCAGGACTTATTCCGCATTCTTCGAATCCGGGTATCCATTTCTACTTTAGTGAAAATTTCGAGACTTACTTCCAACCATAAGCTTTGTAACAATATAATTGATTTTTTCTCAAAATTTGTAGATTTTAGAACGAAAAGCTTAGAAAAGACGAGTTTTAAAGTGTTTCATATGGCGCCATTTTGAATTTTTTTTAATTTTGACTTTCGTACATTACGAGATATATTTTTTTGCAATAATATATGTCTTTCAATTGACACCTAAAAAGATGTGATCGAGAAACAAAGAAATAATGAGTAAAAAAAAATTGGCAGCCATCTTGAATTTTTTCAAAATTTTGAGTTTTCATTGTCATCACGTGCTTTCTAATAAATAAATTTGCCTTTTGTATAAATTTGACGAGATTTTTTTATCAATTGTGGAAATTGTAATTTTGGTTCAAATTTAGGGGTCCGCCATTTTGTAAATTTTGCAAAAAAAATTTTTCCGTTTTGATGTGTTTTTTTATCATAGTCTAAAAATTACAATTGCACAGAGTCAAATGATTTCGGTGAAATATAAAAAAAATACCTGCATTTGAAGTTGGACGATACTTTTCCCCATGCTAATTGCATAAGAAACTTTGAGTGCTTTGAGGCACGTGTTAATATTAACCGAATTCACTAAAATTTGGTGGAGATCATTTTTTTAGTCATTCTAACAAAATAGGGGGGTGAGACCAAGAAGAATCGAAAATCGAAAAATAAGGACCACCTTACAGTACAATGATTTGCTTCAAGCACGTGTAACCCATCAAACTGGCAACTCTTTAGAAAGAGATAACTTCTCTGCAGAGTATCTTTTGAACGATAATAGGTTGAACACTGAATTTTTTTAAATTTCTTTGTAATTAAAAAACAAAGAGAATGTCACCAGGAACACTAAAAAAAAATTTTTTAAGCAAGGTATTTAGTTTTTTATAAAAACACTTTTTTTCACGTTTTTTCTCAGTTTTTTCCGATTATCTCAGCAATCGTACAAGATATAAAAAAAGCCCACTGTTGGATTCGGCATTAAAAAACGCATTGAAATCATATATTTCTTTTTATTGAAAAAATTTTTTATAACCTTTTCGCATGATTTGTGATTTTTCAAAAAAAAATTTGATTAATTAAATCTCGAAAACCTGACGTGCTGGAGAGAAATAGAGGCCAGATTCGGATTCAGCATAAAAAACTACTCTGGGAATAACATATCTCATTCCATGAGCACATAGGTCACATTTTGTTGACCAGTGTAATCGTCATTTGCGGGAAGTGTTAATTTTCTTCTTTCATTCAAAGAAAACGGCGACTGAAGCGCATCGAGGGTTAAAAAATGTTTACGGAGATGCTGCTCTAAGCGAAACAACGTGCCGTGATTGGTTCCGACGCTTCAAAGATGGTGATTTCGATATTGACGACCGTCCGCGTGAAGGAAGGCCAAAAACCTTCGAAAACGCTGAACTGGAGGCATTGCTTGATGAGGATCCATGCCAAACGCAAGAAGAGCTTAGTTCAGCATTAGGAGTTACCCGTCAAGCCATTTCCAAGCGATTGCATGCGTTGGGAATGATTCAAAAGCAAGGAACTTGGGTTCCTTATGATTTGAAGCCAAGAGACGTTGAGCGTCGTTTCTTCGCCTGTGAACAATTGCTTCAGCGGCAAGAAAGGAAGGGTTTTCTTCATCGCATCATGACGGTTGATGAAAAATGGATTCATTACAGGAATCCAAAGAGAAAAAAATCTTGGGGAATGCCCGGTCATGTTTCTACGTCGTCGCCTCGGCCGAATATTCACGCTGCGAAGGTTATGCTGTGTATTTGGTGGGACCAGGTCGGTATTATTTATTATGAGCTGTTAGAACCGAACGAAACCATCACTGGGAAACTGTATCGAACTCAGTTGATGCGATTGAGCCGAACACTACGTGAAAAACGGACACAATACGAGCAGAGGCACGAAAAAGTGATTCCACTGTATGACAACGCTCGATCTCACGTTGCTAAACCCGCTAAAATCTACTTGGAAACGCTCAAATGTGAAGTCTTACCCCACCTGCCGTACTCTTCAGACATTGCTCCTTCTGACTACAATTTGTTTCGATCGATGGCACATGGCTTGGCTGATCAGCATTTCCACTCTCATGAAGACATCAAAAAATGGCTTGATTCGTGGATAGCCTCAAAAGACGAACACTTCTATTGTCCAGGTATTGGAGCTCTGCTAGAAAGATGGGAAAAAGTTGTAGCTAGCGATGGACAATACTTTGCAAGTCGAAAGAGAACTGACTGAGCCGAGCGAGCGCTTGGCTCGTCGAGTTGGTGGGGGAAAGCCGGAGAATACTAGTTTCGCCCAGCGAATATTGGTGCCGTGTGCAACGTCGAGCCATGTGCAACGCTGCGCGCGCAACTCAACCTCACGTCCGTGTATACTTTATTTTAAGATATTAAAATTATTAATTTGAAATGCAAGTTCCTTTTTACAGTTTAAAGTACGAGCTGTTAAAAGCAATAATAAAGTTGTCAAAATTGGTACACTGGCGTGCTACAAAATATTCTGAATGAAGTGTATTACGAGGAAAATGAACCCATATTTCTCGTTCAGAACACTATTTTGATTCAGAAAATGTTCACCAGAAATTTTTTCCACTAAGATTTGAAGCGCTAAAAGGAAATAAAACTTGAGAAAATATTTTGAGAAAAGTTTGTGTTTTACAAACGACCATTCACGGGATCTGTGAAGTTGGCTGATATATTTATTCATATTGCCATTTGTGCGCACTCTAGTAGCGATCTCAAAAAGTACATTGCGAAATTGCTGAGCATCATTGTTTTCAAATGATAATCAAATGGCTTTTTCGCTCCACTCTACTCTATATACGACTAATTTCACATAAACGTCTATACAGATAAATATTATTCCGTAAAACAATCATTATTATTTCGATACTTCAAAAATGATTATTATTCAGCGTTCATTTGTTTCTTTTTTCTATTTTTGTTTAACCGGCAGATTTCTCTTCTCTATTGCATCTCCCTTTCACCGCAAAAATCGCAGACAAAAAATGAACGCTGATCAAATGATGCTATTGCATTCACGTTATACAGATCATGTGCACCAATATTACTACAGTAGACAACGAAAATCGGTATTGAAATTCAAATCTCCTGAATGTTCTATTACGTTGTTCAAAGTGTAAGAAATTGAAAAAAAATTAGTAATAATATCATACGATTTTCTACACTTAATTTTATGAAGTAATAAGAAAAATTGAATTCCGATAAAAAACGAGTTACTACAGATTTCATTACAAGTTACAAGATTTCAAAGAGATAGTACACTTGTCCAACTTGTACAATTGCTAATTACTCGGTAATTATGCATTTAATCAAATTTTTATTGATCATTTTCTATTCAGTTTTTCACAAGGAATCAGAAAATATAAATATGTATCTATTTTGAATACTGGAACACTCTGTATAGTGAAATAAGTATGCCAAATTTCATCAATTTATCTGTACACGTTTGTAGCATCGTTAAAAAACATGACACATGAACGAACATACACACATCCGGACAATTTTGCAAGACATCATTTTAGATATATCCCACTAAAAAAAGTTTCCTCTGTGAGGAAGCAAAATTGATAGAATTTTGCTATGAATCATACAAATTGCATTAAATAAACATTGTCAAGTTGAACTAAGGGACTTATTTATAACTAATTCATGCGCCCCTTAAACAATACATAAAATATGATACATAAAATAAACATATGGTAAGACATGAAAGATTGAAAATAATGATTTTATCTCTTATTTTTTTTCAAGCATTTTTCATTCGACCCTTTTACAAGATGATGCTGGGAAAAACTATCGATCTTAAAGACATGGAAAGTGTGGATTCCGAGTACTACAATTCGCTATTATGGATTAAGGAAAATGACCCAAGCGAGTTGGAACTAACTTTCTGCGTGGATGAAGAGAGCTTTGGACATACTTCGCAAAGAGAACTTAAATCCAACGGTGCAAACACACCTTTGTCAGACGAAAACAAAGATGAATACATTTCGTTGGTTATTCAGTGGAGGTTCGTTTCTCGAGTTCAAGATCAAATGAATGCATTTCTCGAAGGCTTCAACGCGCTTGTACCTTTGAATCTGGTTAAGATATTTGACGAACATGAGCTGGAGTTACTGATGTGCGGTATCCAACATATAGACGTTAAAGATTGGAAACAGAACACTTTATACAAAGGAGACTATCATGCAAATCACATTACTGTTCAATGGTTCTGGAGAGGCGTTTTATCTTTTAATAACGAGATGAGATCTAGACTCTTACAATTCGTAACAGGGACTTCTCGAGTACCGATGAATGGTTTTAAAGAATTGTATGGAAGCAACGGACCTCAGTTATTTACAATTGAAAAGTGGGGTACGCCCGATAATTATCCCAGAGCTCACACTTGGTAAGTCAAAAATTAATTTTATCATTTCATCATATTATTTTTATCACTTCAATGCAATCAAATTCTGCTTCAATTACCAAGTCAAATTTATTTTTCATAACATGTGCCTCATTATTTCAGCCATTTTTTTATGTCTACAGTCTGTTCAACAAGAGCATGTTCGCGATATTTTGAAAACTATTGGAGATTTTTGAATGTTTTTTTTTTTTAAATTAAAGGACGTTCAAAGGACTAATGCGCAATTACTTAATAAATGGTCCAGTCCCCATCGTTGTCCAGAATGGTCTGGCACTTTTTCGGCATGCTTTCAGCGTAGTCCGTTGGTAAATCTAGCCATATCTTCTTGTTTTTTTTGCGACAGCTGTTTTAGGGTGAATGCACGCTTTCCGGCAAGCTTCCTATTCAAAATGCTCCAGACATTCTCGATTGGATTTGCATCTGGGGACTGTGATGGCCAGTCAGTGCTCTTAGATCGAGCCAAAAATTTACCCCCTCCACATCCACTATTGTATCGAAAAAAAGTAATTTATAAAATAAAATTTAGCAAAATTTTGAAATTATTATTCTTAAGTATTTTCTTGAATTATGTAAGAAAATTTTCCCATATTATATTCAATAAATAATTTTTTTTCGATAAAATAGTGGATGTGGAGAGGGTAAATTTCTAGCTCAATCTGAGAGCACTGTGGCCAGTCCAAGATTGTGATGTCATTTTCTGCTTTCCAAGTAGTGCAGAGACGGCTTCGATGTTTCGGGTTGTTATCCTTTTGCAAGATCCAATCGGCATTATAGGCTCCAAACATCTTTTTAGTAGACCTTAGAAGACCACATTGATATATTTGAAGCATTTTCTGAGCTTTGAGATTCTCTGTGAAGAGCTCTAAACATACAAAACCCTGGTTGTTACTCGAGATTTGCCTGTTTCGGGAAGGTCGTCGACTGTTTTATCAACTTTATACCGTTCAACACACTTCACAATGAACGACTTCGATTTTCTCAAGTATTTAGCAGCCGCTGTGACGAACATTTTTGGTCCTTTTGGATGGTAACACAAGAAGACGGCTTCAAATCGTTTAGCGTCAACGGAACTCATTTTCATTCGCGTGTGCTCTCAGACGGTTCGAGCGATACTGAAGCGGCATCATAAACGCGCATTAGTCCTTTGAACGTCTTTTAATTTAAAAAAAAAAACGTTCAAAAATCTTCAATAGTTTTCGAAATATTGCGAACACGCTTTTTTTAAACAGACTGTATTTAACGGCAAAATCTTTCATGGCGTCCCTTTTAAAATAAACAATGTTAATATTGATTATATTTTTGATATTTTCAGTAAAAACAAAGTAATTTTAAGTGATTTTAAAGATTTTGAGTGATTTAGTAGGATTTTAAAATAAACAAAATAAAACGAATTAAACAAAATTAGCTGTGAAGTTATATCAACTTTTTGCTCATTCAATGAGCACTTTGCTCCTAGAAGTAAATATGATTTGGATAATACACTCGAACGCCAGGATAATGAGCGTCTCGATTGGATATCTAATCCGATTAGCATTAACGGTAATCGGTCTTTTCGAAGCTTAAACTAGCTCCGTCACTGACAATAGATGGACGAAGCTCACGGCGCCGAGCGTCTTTCTCGACACCTCGGCTTTCCTCATCTAAATATACGACAGATGCAGTTTCTAAGAACAGTTTAAAGTGGTGAACGTTATCGTCTCCGTTATCGTGGCGTCCCAGTGTAATTTGGTTTGGATAATATTGGGGGTTGGAATTCCTTGAGTTTTTTTTTTGCAAAATTTGATGGTTTATTATGAAAGTATCATTTCAGTGGCATTATTCAAAGTATTACCAATAGTTTTCCGCTACTTTTTGCCACATTTCTAGAAAAGCACGGATTCCACGTCAAAAGAATTCTTCGTCTTTAGATGCGATGGGTGAATCGATCCAATTTTTGGTAATTTCGTAGTTGTAGAAGTGCTGCTCTGACATGCTATGAGACATCGAAGTGAAAATGCGGAGCAAGTGAAAATTAAATGGGTCGATTTCTGGTGAATATAGCGGGTGCAACCGAACTTTAAACTTCAACATTTCGAGGAGTAAAATCACCTTTTCGTGACGTTCCTTGCTTTTTTAAATCACTTCCATGGCTTTGAGGCGTTTTCCAATTGTCGATAAAGGGCCTAACGGAATAAGCATGTGAAATCTGCCCCCGCACGTATAAAGCTGAAATTAATATCATAAGTTCGTATCCATAATGTTTGAAACTATTAGCTTCGATATTAAAAATATCGATAATGAACAGTCTATTTCGGAATATTCTGAATGTATAATTCATTCTTTTGAAAAGGACGTCCTCCCACTTCGTTTCGGTTTAAATTCTTTCAACAGTGATAATCTTAATGAAAACTATACAATTTAATAAATTTTTACATTAATTTCAATGCCATCTTCAATTCGAAAAACTTTTCGAATCATGAATAAAATTGAATATAGTTGTATTCTAAAGTATGCGGTCGAAAACAATGCTCTATAAGGATGCGTAACGTTACATGTGTGACGTCCGAGATAAAAGACGCACTTACCTTTATTATATTATAGAGTTGTTCCTCGTTTTCTATCCGGTGGAAAGCGTGATAATAGAATTATCACGCAATGCCACTAGAGTCGGGGACGAGGATAACTGAACAGAGTGGTAGTCGGTGATTCGTTACAATAAATATTTATTTAATAAGCAATTACAAAGGGCGAGGTTTACAATAATCAATGTGATTTCATATGTAAGAAGAGCTTCGTCAGGAATCCTTTTAGAGCAGCATGTAAATGGGGAGAATAATTAGAATAGGTATAGTGGGGGTAAATATGGAAATGGATTGTGGAACTTACCGTTTAGCCTTACGGCTGAATGCCTTTAATTATTTATTGACCCTTCAATAAATCGTCGTTGGAACCTCGTAGGTTGATTGGTTGAGTTAGTAGACTTGGTGCCTGGAGAACGTCTGCGTTAATGAGTGATTGCGTTGGTAGTTGGACCCTGCTGGTTCCGTCACGATAAGCACTCGAACTGGTTAATTACTTGGGACACTCGAGTAGAGGTCTCTTGGAATTCTTGACCTTGTACTAGGGATACTGGATTGGTCGCTTGGATTTATCGACCTTGGACCTTGGACACAGGATTAGTCGCCTTGGACACAGGATTAGTCACTTGGATTAGGGACACTTGATTGATCAGGAATAATTGACCTGGGACTTGGGGACACTCGATTGATCAGGAATAATTGGGGATTCCTCAGAACTTATACGGAACAGGGATTCGTTCTAACTGGAGTTCCCGATTAAATTAGACTGGTTGCAGTTCGCGTTGATGACTGACTGTTTCTAACTCTCGAAGTCACTTAGGCAGATGAAGAGTTCTATCACACGGCTTGGATCTTCTGCTTAGACTTAGGCGGGATCGGTTGTAGAACCCAACGACAGGGTAAGGAGTCAATGTTTAGACTGACTGACTACTGGTTTACGGAGATACTTCCTCAAGGGTAGAGCCCAATGGCACGGTAAGGAGTCGGATGGTTGACTGACTCTCGGTGGCAGATTCGCCGGTTTTTATACAGAGTTTAATGGGTTTTTACCCTTCTAATTCCATGTATTTTGGGGAAAATCATGCGGGTACTTGTGGTCCGCGAAAGGGTTCAAAGACACTTTAAGTTTCTGTTGACCAATAGCAAAAGGCACGTGTTATTGCTTGGTAGTTAAATGAATCGAATCGAGATCATTATTTTGATAACAAGAGTTCGAAGACACCTTTGAGAGGGTGGTTTGTCATGTTTATGATTCAATATTTCTGATTATTTTGGTACCGGACACAAAGTGTGCTGATGAACAATTTTATTAGTTCTTTGACCCGCTGAATAAGACATTGGATCAATACTTTTAAATGAATATAATTATTGATTTTTAGTTAATAAACTATTATAATAAGTGACATGACGTCACACATGCGTGATTTTTATTTTTCTTTAACATTGTTAAAGAAAATTTTAAAAAATTTAAAAAAATTTAAAAAAAAATATATTTTATGAAGTACATTCTAGAGAATAGTTACGTAAAATATGAAAGTGGTCATTCGAGGACATAACCTCAAAAAGAAATTTTGAATAATTGAAAATTTTTTTTTGATCTGTAATTTTTTCTTTGGAATAGCCTCATTGGTGATTACAACATATATTTTTTTTCATCAAAATCGGTTGAGCCATTTTCGAGAAAAATCACTTTTTTTATTTTTTCCTCCTCTATATCTCCCACAAAAATGGGATTTTGAAGTTGAAACTTGCTGGACTTTCAAAACCTTATGGATACAAACTTATGACTTTATTTTCAGCTTTATATGTGCGGGGGCAGATTTTACATGTTTATTCCGCTAGGCCCTTCACTCCAAGCGATTCGGACAACTCTAGAAGTGTTTGTTTCGATTCTTCATCAAGCAATGTCAACAATTCTTCATCTTCGAACTTTTCGGACGTGTGGATTCAGAATGAAGACGGAACATGTGTGCTCAAGTGCGTTCATATTTCTCGTGTATGAAAAAGAAACACGAGCATATGAACTCGTCTCTCCCAATATTAACGAAATCGAAAACAGTGGCGTTCCCAATATTAACCAAAATTTCTCCCTCAATTTCCACATCAATTGCGCATGCATCACCTCAATTGCACATGCGTATTGCAGAAAAAATAATATTTTTTAGCATTTCAAACTGCGTGCCAATAGTAACCAATCAGATGCCCGAGCGCAACGCATGCGCAGTGGTATCAATTGAGATTTAAGGGAAATGCTTTTTAAGAGTGGCGTCCCATGGATCCGGAGAATGAGAGAGACGAAATAATACTACTATCTCTTTCACTCTCATGTTTTTGCGCAAAAACGCAACGCATTCCGGATCCATGAGACGCCGCTCTAATATTGAGAACGGAATTTGATTCCGATTGAAATTCATTTCGAATCATTCCGGAATTTGTGTCCGAACCGAACAGTCTCATTCCGAATTAATCCGAGACCCATTAAAAAGCAATCTGAACCTTTAATCCAAATGAACCCAATAATCCCAATTAATCAGAATTAATTCGAACTTTTAGTCCGAATAAATCCGAATGAATCCGGTCTATCAGGATTTTCAATCCGAAAGGATCCGAATGATTCTGAAAAATTCGGATTCATTCGGATTGACCAGATTTATTCGGGTTGAAATTTCGGATTAATTCTGATTAATTCGGATTGGCAGATTCATTCGGATTAAATGTTCGGATTGCTTTTGAATGGGCTTCAGATTAATTCGGATTGAAAATTTCCTTCGGGTTAGAAAGACAGTCTGTCTCCGCACCCTTACACGAGTGGATTTCACCTACGTTCTCATCAGCAACGAAGTTCAGTACGTTCTACATATTTTAAATCTGACGACAGTAGCGAGTGATTGCTTGTATCATTGGACCCTAATAAAAATACTTTCTTGAAAGTTTTTTTAAACACTTTTCCTACATTCAAGCGTAAAAAATAGGGTGCCTACTCAGGACCAGGGGTGTGCCGACTTAGAATACTATTTTGAGACATAACGATATGCACCTTTTTAGTCCGCACTGCATTGCAATAGCAAATATCAGCCTACATCATTCCAAATGACATTAAATTGTAGAGAAATGATTGCTGTACACAACTATACACTTGATAGCGTCATTAAATCGGATTTACTTTTTGTTTTCGGCCAAATTTCTTACTGGGCCGACTCAGGACCACTCTCCCCTATTGTTAATTAATAATAAAAGTGATCTTGTTGCAGTTTTAATCGAATTGATCTTCCACCATACGAAAGTTATCAACAACTGAGGGACAAGCTGATAAAAGCAATTGAGGGTTCTCAAGGATTTGCGGGAGTAGATTAACGGGAAGTACCATATTTCTTAATGATACCTTTAATGCTGTAATATAATGTATATAAAAAAAATATATATACCTGCGTATGATTATACTGAACATACTTGTATGTATCATCTTAGTAGGTATACTTATAATATAATATTCACATTATGCTTCGATGCGAGAAAAAAACATAAACATTTGATAGTTACTGAATCACACATAATAACTATTAAATATGAGTTTTGTGATTTTTTTAAAAAAGTTGTAACTATAAGATATAATACTCTAATGAATGCGAATTGCTTAATTAGGAAAACAAATTATTCACCTTGCAATATACTTTGGCAACGTTATATGTACGATTATAATATTATATTTTGAGAAATATTGTTTAGCCCTTCCAAATGAAAATTATCCTCTTAGTCTTAGATTATCTTCTAAGTTAAAATAGTCACCTTCATTACAAATTTAGTTAAATTTATTCACTATTCACGGTGGGGCTAAATCAACTTTTATTGTTTGATTCTTACTTATTGGATTTACCAACCGATTTATAGTTGTGTATAGTACTTTGTAATTCTAGGAAAATTTTATCAACAGAAACAACAAAAAAATTCATCTTTTAATAAATTTAAAAAATAAAATACTTTAAGGATCATTACTTTTACTGAAAATTGTTTTAAAACATAATTTGTATATTCATTGTAACGAACCGAATAATTATTGAAAAAAAATTCAATAATAAAAGTCTCTATCTCTCTCGCGGTTACGCAACTTTAGAAACTTTAAGGGAATACAAAAAGTGAAGTTTCTGATTCCTTCGTAATTTGGATACGTGAATTATCTACCTTCACTCAAGGGTTTTTTGCTGAATTAATGGGTTTTAAAAGAAAAATTAGGAATTTAATAAATTGGAGATGTCTGGTTCTATGTTAGTTTATTGAAGTTGTTACGACCCGAGCGGAGGGTAGTTGTTATGTTAAAATAGGCTAAAAGAGGATGAATTTGCTGATTATGTCAGGGTGGTAAGGCCTGACTTTTATTTTTATTGTGGGTACGTTGTCACTAGCAATTCTATGCGAATTGTGTTATTCAAATAAACAAGATATTTTTCAATGAAATACAATTTATTAAAATAATAGTTTTAAATGGATACAGATTTGTAAAAACTTACATTACTTCTCGGTTGAGAAGGCAGAAGAAGAAATAAGAATTGTCGCTTG
Source organism: Synergus gifuensis (assembly GCA_904066015.1). Classification (NCBI taxonomy): domain Eukaryota; kingdom Metazoa; phylum Arthropoda; class Insecta; order Hymenoptera; family Cynipidae; genus Synergus; species Synergus gifuensis. The sequence goes on from CAJFCO010018152.1 coordinate 161,255, forward strand.
CGTCTCTATTATTCGGAGGACAACGGCAAGATCCTCATGCAGAGTTGGGTTGCTAGCGTAAGGGCTAACACTAAATGCCACTCCACTTACTAATCGAGCGATACACGAACCTAAAGCAGAGATCGAATCCACTCGTGAGTTCTTTCCCGAATGTTAACACAGCGGAACTTTACCCGGGTTAGACTCTACGACGACCGTACTAGCGTTTAGTCGAAGGGACTTTGTTCAATTTATGTAGAAACCGTAAACGTAGTAACCGAAACTGACCGCGATCCTCGATGCTTCAAAGGGCGGCTTGCCTAGTCAGACTGACTCGATACAAGATTAAGTTAACAGTACTACTGCTTGAAACAATGTGTCGCAGCTCTTAATCAGAGCAGCGTTTATATACTTAAAGAAAATGCATACGCCTTTCCACACCCAACACACCCACCACGCCCGATATAATCATCTCATCCAACACGCCCGCCACGCCCGACCTTCTCATATAGTTTGTCACGTTCAGTGTATTATTTGTAAATCGGCACGTTTTGTTATGACTGATGACGAGTGAACATATTTGATGAGACGAGTGAAACATCTTAGTACTATAATCAACGCGTAGCATATTGGTATTTTCAATATAGGTGGAAAGTTATGAACAAAGTTCCTTCTACCAACGCTAAGGGTAATTTTTCCTTTTTCTCTTCTTTTGCCCTTTTAAGATTTAATGATCCTTAACTTATGATTTCTCATATTTATTGTATTTAAATTATTAACATATCTATTTATGTGTCTAACATACATATATACATACATACATTTATTATCTAGTTTCTTATAATTTATATAAGCTGATATAGAAATACGTATTAAGTAGAATACTATGGTCTGTGATCAGCATGTCTTACTATATAGAAAGCTATCACTTATATCATTGCGACGAACGTATTATCTTATGTACGTTTCACTTACTCTTATGTTACCATCATTACTTAAGTATCTTTTGTATATAGTCAGGCATCTTCATAATTACATACTGCTATTTTATCGACTGTGGTCGTTACAATGTCTTATCATTGGTTCAGAATTACTATAATGTGCCTGTTAATATGACTAATTATCGCTTGATTACTTAGAGGCTTAATATAGTTGCAGATGTCTAGGCGTTACAAAGAAATTTAAAATTACGGATGTAACAAAGTTTTAGAAAGTTATAGAGCGACATTAAATTACTATTTTTATTTAAAAATAGGGTTTAACTTCGCGTTGAACGATCGAGAGCACAATTTAGAAAAGACAGTAAGTTTATTTGCTATCGCACACAATTATTGAAAAAAAGAATTGGAACGATACAATAATAGACTCACTGCGTTTCCTTGTTGTCCTTATGGTTCTAAAAGATATCCTACCAGTCGGAAGGAAATAGAAGAGACGTTGAGAATCGCGTCGAAGTCCTTTCGACTTGTCGAAATTTAGATTAATTAATTAATTTAATTAATTCTGGTCGTTGCCATTTAGAAAGTGCAATTCTAGTTCTTTTTATGGGAAATTCACCTCACACACACACAAAAGTGATGCACAAAACTATTCCCCACTCCCCACGTCTCGCGTTTGAATTGCTTTCACGCCGAAAAGATAGAGGTGAGTTTATCTGAAGCGATGTGGGTTGTTTTAAACCCAACACCCCTTCCCACTACTTTGCCGCGTGAACTCAAACTACCGTTTCGAATAAAATTCTTTCTCGCTTTGAGATTCGAGAACGAATAATTATTCGTATTTTTGAATTGGTCCTTTGAGTATTATTGTTGTTATATTCATTCAATAATATTATTCAAAGGTCGGAATTTAAAGTGAGGGTCATCTCGAATACGACCCTCGCGTTAGCGTCCACGCTCCCTAGTTAGGAATTTTACGTTGTCCGTTTTTTTTCGCAAGTACGGGGTGCAAACGTAAGGGTTTACGTGGTGCATCTAAACACTTTGAATCGCGCTAATCACTCCGTTGGACCAAAGGATTAGAAGATTTTTACGTCCTAATCGTTAGGCCCCTGTGCTCCCCACCTTTGGACGTTACATGTCACCCCTTTCCCGAATCCCAGAAAAAATTAATTTATACGCGACAATACCTTTTGTAACGTTACACACGACCAACCGAACTACCGACCAGACGGGCGAGTTTAGAAACGAAGACTTCTTGATGTTACAAGAAGGTCGACGAACTAGTTGACTGGCGATCAAAGATTTCGAATCCGTGTCCAACCCAGCCATTATAGAGACTAGTTCGAGGCGTTCCCCATCGCTAAACAACCCCTTTCAAGGTCCTCTTGTTTCAGCTTGAAGCCAATGTACCTCTGAAAGACCTCAAGTCCTTGAATCCTTGTTTCCAGACCCTCTGCGAGCCTGAAACTAGTAGCCCTCGTCTCCAGCCGCTCCTTCGTCCAGGCATCGTCATACAGACATCTGGGTGGCCCACTGCGACGATGACCCTAGTCAGCGCACTATTGGCCACCTGCACGTATGAGAGGCCCCGAGCTTCAGGAGTCCTGTGCCGCAGTCGCCCTGTGCGGAGAAGTGTCCTGAGACCCTTTCCTGCTCTTGCCTGCCACCGAGGCCTCATTTGGCGTGCCTTGGTTGCCCTCTTTTGTCTAGGCTCAAAGAAGCCGGTCCTTTTTGAGCCGATTCAATGTTATTAATTGCAGAGAGTAATCAAACGTACAAAACTCACCTCAAAAATTTGATTTCGAACGCTGGCGCATCGAAAGGATGTCGGGGGACAATTTTTTTCCCTATAGGAAGCACATATCCCTATTTGAAGGGGAAAGTTCCTCCGAAACGTCAACACTCGCGATAAATATTAAAAAACTTAGAAAATTATAAACTTTTCACGTGCCGAAAAAAAAGTAAACAGAAACAATGCAATCAGCGCCGCGTGATATCACGATCGATCACTAAATCGATTTAAAAGGACTTCCGGCGTCATACTCAAAACAGAAAAAGCATTGAAACATATCTAGGAGTAATAATTCCTAATAACTTATTATATATTATTTAAAAAACATTAGAACCCAAACATTCAACGCAAAATAATGACTCATAAAATAGATAAATAAAAATTTCCACATTTTCTTCTAATTCTGAGTTGATCTTATAAAATTCCCTTCACACCATCCACACAGAAGAAATAATTTACATATAGCTAAAGAAGATTTGGTAAAGATTTTCCAAAATTCTAATTAGCAAAAATAAGCATTTTTCACAAAATGCAAAATTATTGTGTTAATGATTTTTGCAGAGGAACCTTAGGTATATACAATGTACCCCTAACACTCTACCAAACCCACCCCCGTATTGGAAATGAATTCTAGTAAGCTGCAAAGACTGTAAATATTTTTCTATCTCATTTTTTGAAAAAATACCATTATTCAAAAAAATGGAAGTCATTACCAATCATTTCTGACAAGATGTAAAGACTCTGTGAATATTTTTCGATCTTCTCGTTTAGGAACATGAACATTTTGCGAAAATATTGAACTCTGTGCCCGGATGATTTTTTTTAGACTTCAGGATATGGATTCTTAACACAACACCCTAAATACACCCAGGCAGTACCAATCATTTCTGATAAGATGTAAAGACTCTTTGAATATTTCTCGATCTTCTAATTCAGGAAAATGATCATTTTTTGAAAATAGTGACCTCTCTGCCCGGATAATTTTTTTTGTAGACTTCATGCTATTGGTTGTAATTACAACAACCCCCTAAACACACCCAGGCAGTACTAATCATTTCTGACAAGATGTAAAGTCTCTTTGAATATTTTGCGATCATCTCATTCAGGAAAATGATCCTTTTTCGAAAATATTGAACACTGTGCCCGGATGATTTTTTTATAGACTTCAGGCTGTGGGTTGTAATCACAACAACCCCATAAACACACCCAGGCAGTACTAATCATTTCTGATAAGATGTAAAAACGCTCGGAATATTTCTCGATTTTCTCCTTCAGGAAAATGATCATTTTTCGATAATAGTGAACTCTGTGCCTGGATGATTTTTTTTATAGACTACAGGCTATGGGTTGTTATTACAACAACCCCCTAAACACACCCAGGCAGTACCAATTATTTCTGATAAGATATAAAGATTCTTTGAATATTTTTCAATCTTCTCATTCAGGAAAATGTTCATTTTTCGAAAATATTTAACTCTGTGCCCGGACGATTTTTTTTCTGACTTCTGGATATGGAGTCTTATCACAACACCCCCCTTAGCACATCTAGGTACTACCAATCATTTCTGATAAGATGTAAAGACTCTGTGAATATTTCTCGATCTTCTCCTTCAGGAAAATGATCATTTTTCGAAAATATTGAACTCTGTGCCCGAATGATTTTTTGTATAGACTTCAGGTTATATGTTGTAATTACAACAACCCCCTAAACACACCCAGGCAGTACCAATCACTTCTGATAAGATGTAAAGGCTCTTTGAATATTTTTCGATCTTCTCCTTCAGGATAATGATCATTTTTCGAAAATATTGAACTCTGTGCCCGGATGATTTTTTTTAGACTTCGGGATATGAATTCTTATCACAACACCCCCCTAAACACATCCACGTTAGGATGGCCCAAAAACACTTTTTTTTCTACAGAGTCTTGTAACGTTCCGATTTTTTCTGAAAGATCTTATTATTGCTATTATCTCATCGAATGCTTCAGTCGAGCCAGGGTCAGGTTTTAAAGATAATTAAATGAAAATCGAACAAACTTTATTTTACTGGAAATTATAATAACAATATTTATTCCCTATAATTTACAAATCTAACTGTGTGAATTTAATAAAGTAACAAAAGAAGGAATGAATAAGAATCTATGTGTGGTTGATTTTGTTGTCTGTGTGAAGTTGAATGAATGTGTCTGAACGAAGACGGATGAAGTGACTATTCGTCCTGTAATCATAGATATTTCGGATTTGTCAGACAAAGTACAAACTGACAGATTCGTGAACGAATTAG
>CAJFCO010018153.1:0-25009 GCA_904066015.1 Synergus gifuensis
CAGTGGACTAATTGGTCAGGTTAATCCTGAATATCCTGATGTCTTTGCACTTTTGCAAGATTCTTACTACAATCATTGGATCACGGCAAACGTTGAAATTATTAATTTACATTTCCAAAACCTCCATCAGTAATTCATATGCGCACTGCTAATTTTAATTTATAATAAAGTAAAAACAACATAGAACCTAATCTGAATTAAATAATGATATACACATTAAGATTTCAATAATTTTATTGCTTTTTTCACAACAACTGCACGTTTTATTTGAAGTGTTATCTAATATTTTGCAATGTAAAGAATAGCAATAAAACTAGCTACCTTGAAATGTTTGTCTTATAGCTTTTTTACAACAAATTTTATCTGACTTGTAAAAAAGAATACACTATAAAGGATAATCGCCAAAAATTTTCCGCAACTGTGTCTAGTCTTTAATAGAGTAATTTGAAACATTATAACTTCATCGTCTCAACTATAAAATGAAAGAAAAAATAGATTTGCATCTTTTAATTCTTTGTGGAATTTGCTCTCAAGTCATGATTGGGACCTTTGCAGATGAAGAAATTAAGATTTAAAATTATATCCCATGCAAATTTGTCTGAAGTATAATTGATAAGCCAACTGTTAGAAAATTTTGTACCTAGGAATTAATTTATTAAATTCTTGTAGGGGAGACATCAGATTTTCTCGTACGCCAAAAACGTGTAGTTAGTCACGTGCCGGGTGAAGAAAATTAAGTTAATCCTGAATATCCTAATGTCTTTGCACTTTTGCAAGATTCTTACTACAATCAATGGATCAGAACAAACGTTCAAAGTATTAATTTACATTTCCAAAACCTCCGTCATTAATTCATATTCGCACCACTAATTTTAATTTTTAATAAAGTAAAAACAACATAGAACCTAATCTGAATGAAATAATGATATACACATTGAGATTTGAATAATTTAATTTTTAACAATAGGTGGCACGTTTTATTTGAAATGTAATCTAATATTTTGCGATGTAGATTATAGCAATAAAACTAGTTACCTTGAAATTTTTGTCTTATAGCTTTTTTACGGCACATTTTATCTGACTTGTAAAAACGAATACAATATATAATGAAAGATAATAGTCAAAAATTTTCCGCAATTGAGCCTCGTCTTTAATACAGCCCGTGTAGAAAAAGCCCTATTTGACCCTGCTACAAGGCGGGCTCTAGTCGGGGGCTAGTTGGGTTATTATTTTGACTAAGTAACTAGTCGGGGACTGGTCGGGGGTTAGTTGGGCTTTTTTTTATCCAAATTCCAGTCGGAGGTTGGTTGGTGGTTAGTTAGGGACAGGTCGAGCCTTTTTCTTGACTAATTTTTGTGTGGGTATCGGTTGAGCTATTTTTTGTCAAAATTGCCCAGCGGGGACTATTCAGGTTCCGGTCGTGAGCTAGTCGGGTTCTGGTTGGGCTACTCTTGTGTTCGAGTTTCCGAGGAGGTGTTATAAAATAACGTAATATCCAAAAAAAGGGTTGAGTTTTTTTTCTGAAAAACAGAGAATTTTAACAATAATTTTTTTATTTTTTTATAATAGCCTATAATCTTACAATTTTTTTTTTTCATAAGAAAAGAATTTTAAATCCATACTTTTAATTATATTTTTAATGCAAAATTGTCACTATTAAATAAACATAAAACCTTAATATAAACAAATTCTCTCGTAAACAATAATTTTCCAAATTTGAATTTAAGCGAATACAAACATTTTTTAAAAATTAATTTAGAAAAAATTTTTATTGAAGAATTTTTGAAAACACCTATTCATAAAATGTGTAAAGCAAAAAATATATCTATCGCTATATTCCTTGCAATTATTTCTGGCTTTCATTGAATAAGAGCTTAGTTGAGTTTTTGTTCAGGAACTCCAAGTGGTTAAATAGCTCAGGCAGTTAGGGCGTGCGTTTAGGATGTTAGGGTCAGAGGTTCGATCCCCAGCAAGGTGCGATTTTTCGAAGCGTTTTAGCGTGCGATTATATGTGTAAGAGACCTTGCGTGTCATTGTGTAATTTAAAACATAAGTTAAGTACAGTGCTTATTATTAAAAATTTTTTTTTTGTAAACAGTAACTACGACAACTATAATAGCCAGTACTCTATCAGTAATTTAGCAGTAATATACTGGTCAGTACTGGGCCAGTCGTGAATTTCTACCTGGGAGAAACTGGTGGAAAAACTTAAGTAACATTTAGAAAATTTAAGCTAAATAATAAAGAAAGAGTAGTGGAAAATTCAGATATATTATTATAGGACTGACGTATTATTATAGGACCCATACTAGTACCCGATCAGATCCCGAATAGGACAAGTCGGGTCATCCGACTAGCCCCCGGCTAATCGAGCGTGACGTTACTGGTCGGGGGTTAGTCAGATGACCTGACTAGCCCCCGACTTTAAGTGGGTTCAACTACTCGGGAACCAGACTTGTTCCCCATTTCAATTTCTACACGGGAGTATGTTGAAATATTATAACATTATTTATTATAACTTGATTGTCTGAATTACAAAATGCAAGAAAAAATATTTTTGCATTTTTTAATTATGTAATGTAAATTAATTAGCACCGCTAATTTTAATCTATAATAAAGTAAGAACTACATAGAACCTAATCTGAATCAAATAATGATATACACATTGAGATTTCAATAAATGAATTTTTAACAACAACTGGCACATTTATTTGAAAATCTTTTATTTTATTTGGACCCTGAGTTGAAATAAGAAGCGTGTTATTTGAAACATTATCAAAAATTTAATGCGTATAATTATGTAAATAAAACTTGTAACTTATAACTATATGTTTGCCTTTTTTATTACACTACTTATCTGGCTGGTAGATAAAGATACAATACAAAAGAAAGGTACGCCAAAAATATTCCGCAGTTAGGTCTCGTTTTCAGAAAAATATTACATTGAAAAATTTTAATTTCATCGCCTGAACTATAAAATGCCCAGAAAAATATTCTTGCATCTTTTAATTCTTTGCGGAATTTGGTCTCAAGGAATCATTGGGACCTTAGCAGATGAAGAAATTAGTAAGTAAAATTATATCCCATGTAAATTTGTCTAAAGTAAAATTGATAAGCCAGCTGTTAGAAAATACTATGTGGGGAGATTAATTTATCAAATTCTTACAGAAGAATCATCGGATTTTCTCGTTCGCAAAAAACGTGTAGTTAGTTATGTGTCAGGTGAAGATGTTCCAGTTGCGATTTCTAGTGCTTCCCATATTGTTATTATTAAACAACTTAATGATATCTTGTGCGTGGCTAATGTTCTTTCGCGGTTTGCTGCTATTACTGCTACTTTATGTGTTAAAATGCAACCAGAGCGGTATCAAATTCTCTCCCGCACAGCACGTTCAACTCGCGGTACTTCTCATAATGTAACAGGCATAAGTAGATTCTTTGGAAATCATCCAGGCAGAGATGAAGATGGTATTGCCTTAGTCGCTGTTGATCCACCTTTCGATACTTCAGCTTACTGTCGGCCCATAAAGTTGCATACAGGACCTTTGCCACCAGGCACACTTGGTGCAGTTAGCGGCTGGGGATACTTACTTCGTGAGGGCCAGGTGTAAGTAATCAATATCATATTAATTTCATAAAAAATATAACTTTAAATTTCATGTATATAGCTAAACTCTTCCTGTTTTAGCCGTGGAACGAATCAGCCCGTAGTCCTGCGAACAATCCAAGTGCCAATAATCGAACATCAGGAGTGTGTTTATAGATATCAACCTCATATTCAGATTTCCGATAAAGATATTTGCACTTATCATCCACAAAGACATAGTGGCCATACTGATGGCGGTGCTGGTTTAGTTGTTAACGGTCAGTTGGTTGGGGTTTTCCTGCATAGTGGAATAATTGAAGGTCATCTTGATCCTCAATATCCTGATGTTTTTGCATTTTTGCAAGATTTTGAGTATTATAATTGGATTAGAGAAAAGCTTGTGATCATTAGTTTACGTTACCAACGGAACCAACATTAATCGTTTGCGCAACACGCAATTTAATAAAATGTATATGATATACAACGTAATTAAATGAAAAATTTATACCTTGAAGAGATAATGTTTCTATTTATTTTAGTCAGTATCGGATCTAGGATTTGATCGAACCGGGGCAAAAACTTGACATTTGTTAGCCCCCCTCTGGATCCGGGGCGGATTTTAGTTGAATCTGTGGTTCTTTGCCAGCGACAATTTTATTTCATACGTAAATTCAAATATTAGGTATTGATCATGTTGAAACATTATAGGTAGCTTAATCAAAATCTTTGGTAATGCTTGATTTTCATCTAAAACCGTGATGTTTTATTTAAAACTGCCAAATACAAATTTTAAATAAGTCGGTCATTTTTATTTTGTAATGTTTAATTTTATGTAACAATAGGAAAATAAAATTTGAACTGGAAGACAATAAAAAACCAAAAAAGTAAATATGATAACATTAATTTCTAAAGCATACACATTTTTATAGCGTTCTTTAAAATTTTTATCTTGCAAAATTTTGTGACTAAAAGTTATATTACTATATTAAAATTATTTATCTAAGATATATAAATTTGAAAAGTTAGTAATAGTTTCTACAGAATGCGTATAATTTTTTTCAAAAATAAATTTCTTTGATTGTCTTGTAAAGTTGCTCAACATCTCGAAGGTCTTGACGTGACTATTTTCAAGACAAGATCAATATTTTATCTTGACAGTGTAATAAAAATACCGATATCATTTTTTTCTTCCTTTTCGCTCAAATGCATCACTAATTTACAGGACTAAAAAAATGAGAACAAACCATTTATACTTATATATTTTTATTAAATAAGATTCACGAATATAAAGAAGTGAATTATTTTTAATGTTCGCGACGTTCCATCCATAGAGAAAAATGGAAGTCAGCGATTTTGTAACATTTACACAAATTCTTTAAACAATACTTTTATTATAAGACAAAGTCCAAAAATACGGTAATCATTACTGATCTTTTTAGGAAAGATTACCGTATTTTTGGACTCTGTCTTATAATAAAAGTTTTGTTTAAAGAATTTGTGTAAATGTTACAAAACCGCTGACCTCCATTTTTCTCCGTGTCCCTTGGACTCTGAGTTCAAGAAGCGTGTTTTATTTGAAGAATCGTCTGAAATATATATTGCGTATAAGTATTTAAATACAACTTCTAACCTATAACTATTTGTCTTTTTTATTACACTACTTATCTGGCTTGCAGATAAAAATACAATACAAAAGAGTGACGCAAAAAATATTCCGCAGTTGGGTCTCGTCTTCAGAAAAATATTACTTTAAAAAATTGTAATTTCATCGTCTGAACTATAAAATGCCCGGAAAAATATTCTTGCATCTTTTACTTCTTTGTGGAATTTGGTCTCAAGGAATCATTGGGACCTTATCAGATGAAGAAATTAGTAAGTAAAATTACATCCCTCGGAAAATCTAGAATAAAGCTGATAAGCCTAGCTATTAGAAAATACTATGTGGAGATATTAATTATTTATCAAATTCTTGCAGACGAATCATCGGATTTACTCGTTCGCAAAAAACGAGTAGTTAGTCATGTGCCAGGTGAAGACATTGTAGTACTGATTGCTACTGCTCCCCACGTTATTATTATTAAACAATTAGGTCGTATCAAGTGCGTGGGTAATATTCTTTCGCAACACGCTGCTATTACTGCTGCTTCATGTGTTGAATTGAGGCCAGATCAGTATCAAATTACCTTTCGCACAACACATTCAAATCGCGGTCCTTCTTATAATGTAACAGGCATAAGTAGATTCTTTGGAAATCATCCAGGCAGAGATGAAGATGGTATTGCCTTAATCATTGTTGAAGAACCTATTGGACATACAGCTTACAGTCAGCCCATAGCGTTGCATACAGGACCTTTGGAACCAGGCACACTTGGTACAGTTAGCGGCTGGGGATTCATTTTTCATGGAGGTAATGCGTAAGTATTTAATTTCATATTAATTTCATAAAAAGAACTACTTTAAAATTCATGTATTTCGCCAAACTTTTCCTCTTTTAGACGTGGAACGGAGCACAAGACAGGCCTGCGAACAATCGAAGTGCCAATAATCGCTCATCAGAATTGTTTTAATAGATATCAACCTCATTTTGAGATTTCCGATAAAGATATTTGCACTTATCATCCACAAAGACACTGCGGCCATACTGATGGTGGTGCTGGTTTAGTTGTTGGCGAACGCTTGGTTGGGGTTTTCCTTCGTAGTGGAATAGTTAGAGGTCGGGTTGATCCTCGATATCCTGATGTTTTTGCACTTTTGCAAGATTCGGAGTATAGTGCTTGGATTCGAACAAAGCTTGAAAGCATTAATTTACGTTACCAAGGGATCCAACATTAATCGTTTGTAACACGAAGTTTAATAAAGTGTATATGAAATACAACGTAATTAAATAAAAGATGTATGCTTTGAAGAGATAATGTTTTTATTCATTTTCGTTTAATCTGTGGTGTTTTTTTTTTTATCTATATTCATCGATGATGAAAAATGTTAGACGTTCTTTGCCAGCGACAATTTCATACGTATATTCAAAGATTAGGTATATTGATCATGTTGAGATATTAGGTAACTGAATCAAATTCACCTTTCGTAATGATTGATTTTCACCTAAAACAGTGATGTTTTTTTTTAAAACTGCCAAAAATACCAATTTTAAATATGTATCTATGTCATTTTCATTCTCTAGTGTTTCATTTAATGTGATAAGAGAAAATAAAATTTGAACAAAAAGACAATAAAAAACTAAAAAAGTAAATATAATAACATTAATTTCTAAAACATGAAAATTTTTATAGCGAGCTTTAAAATTTTTATCCTTCAAAATTTTGTGACTAGAAATTATATTACTATATTAAAATTATTTATCTAAAATGCATAAATTCTAAAAGTTAATAATAAGTTTCACAGAATGTGTATGAATTTTTTTTTAAAATAAATTATTTTGATTGTTTTAATCTTGCTCAATATCTCGAAGGTCTTATATTTTATCTTGACAATGTAGCTAGTAAAAATATCAGTCTCTTTTTTTCTTCCGAAAAGCTCAAGTGCATCACTAATTTACAGCACTAAAAAATGATAACAAACGATTTGTACTGTATTTTTATTATATAAGTTTCACGAATATAAAGAAGTGAATTATTTTTAATGTTCGCGACGTTCCATCTCTCTTGGACTTTGAGTTCAATAAAGAAGCGTGTTATTTGAAACACGTCTAAAATGTAATGCCAATAAGTATATAAATAAAACTTGTAGCCTATAACTATATGTTTGCCTTTTTTATTACACTATTTATCTGGCTTGTAGATAAAGATACAATACAAAAGAAAGGTACTCCAAAAATATTCCACAGTTGGATCTCGTCTTCAGAAAAATATTACATTGAAAAATTGTAATTTCATCATCTGAACTATAAAATGCCCGGAAAAATATTCTTGCATCTTTTACTTCTTTGTGGAATTTGGTCTCAAGGAATCATTGGGACCTTAGCAGATGAAGAAATCAGTAAGTAAAATTATATCCCTCGGAGAATCTGGAATAAAACTGATAAGCCCAGCTGTTAGAAAATACTACGTGGAGAGATTCATTTATCAAATTCTTGTAGATGAATCATCGGATTTTCTCCTTCGTAAAAAACGTGTAGTTAGTCATGTACCAGCTGAAGACATTGCGATGCAGATTACTAATTCTGCCCACGTTGTTATTATTAAACATTTTAATAATATCGAGTGCGTGGCTAATGTTCTTTCGATGTATGCTGCTATTACTGCTGCTTTTTGTGTTGAAATGGAACCAGAGCGATATGAAATTACCTCCCACACAGCACGTTCAAATCGCGGTTCTCCTCATAATGTAACAGGCATAAGTAGATTCTTTGGAAATCATCCAGGCAGAGATGAACATGGTATTGCCTTAGTCAGTGTTGATCCACCTTTCGTGTATTCAGTTCACTGTCAGCCCATAGATTTGCATACAGGATATTTATCACCAGGCACAATTGGTAAAGTTAGCGGCTGGGGATTCTTCTTTCGTGGGAGCCACGAGTAAGTAATCAATATCATATTACTTTCATAAAAAATAATTCTTTAAATTTCATGTATACATCTAAACTCTTCCTGTTTTAGCCGTGGAACGAATCATCCCGCACTCCTGCGAACAATCGAAGTGCCAATAATCTCACATCAGAATTGTTTTAATAGATATCAACCTGATATTGAGATTTCCAATAAAGATATTTGCACTTATCATCCACAAAGACACTGCGGCCATACTGATGGCGGTGCTGGTTTAGTTGTTGGTGGTCGCTTGGTTGGGGTTTTCCTGCATAGTGGAGTAATTGAAGGTCAGATTAATCCTCAATATCCTGATGTTTTTGCACTTTTGCAAGATGTTGAGTATTATAATTGGATTAAAGCAAAGCTTGTAAGCATAGAATTACGTCATCAAGGGCACCATCATTAATCGTTTGCGCAGCACGCAATTTAATAAAGTGTATATGAAATACAACGTAATTAAATAAAAGATACAATATATGGTATTGCTTGATTTTTACCTAAAACCGTGATGTTTTATTTAAAACTGCCAAATACAAATTTTAAATAAGTAGGTTATTTTCATTTTGTAATGTTTCATGTAATGTGACAAGAGAAATATAATTTGAACAAGAAAACAATAAAAAACCACAAAAGTAAAGATGATAACATTAATTTCTAAAGCATGAACATTTTTGTGCTTTAAAATTTTTATCGTTCAAAATTTTTGTGACTAGAAGTTATATTAATATATTTAAAAAATTATTTATCTAAAATGCATAAATTTTAAAAGTTAATAATATGTTTTACAGAATGTGTATGGATTTTTTTTTAAATAAATTATTTTGATTGTCTTAGTCTTGCTCAACATATGGAAGGTCTTGACGTTACCACCACTTACATTTAAGACAAGATGAATATTTTATCTTATTGACAGTGTAGCTATTAAAAATATCGATCTCGTTTTTTTCTTCCTGAACCCTCAAGTCCATCATTAGTTTACTAAAAAATGAGAACGAACGATTTGTACACGGAAAAAATTATTTTCTTAGATTTTAAAACAGTATTTGCTGATTTTCGAACACAGAGAAGTCAGAGAAAAGTATTATAATATTTCAGTGAATTTTATGAGATATTAATAAACTTTTTTCTAATATCTCATGAAATTCACTGAAATATTATAATACTTTTCTCTGACTTCTCTGTGTTCGAAAATCAGCAAATACTGTTTTAAAATCTAAGAAAATAATTTTTTCCGTGTACTGTATTTTTATTGTATAAATTTCGCGAATATAAAGAAATTTGGACTTTGAGTTCAATTAAGAAACGTGTTATTTAAAAGATCATCTAAAATATATTGCGTAAATGTAAATAAATAAAATTTGTAACCTATACCTATATGTTTGCCTTTTTTATTAAACTGTTTATCTGGCTTGTAGATAAAGATACAACACAAAAGAATGGTACTCCAAAAATATTCCGTAGTTAGGTCTCGTCTTCAGAAAAATATTACATTGAAAACTTGTAATTTCATCGTCTGAACTATAAAATGCCCGGAAAAATATTCTTGCATCTTTTAATTCTTTGTGGAATTTGGTCTCAAGGAATCATTGGGACCTTAGCAGATGAAGAAATCAGTAAGTAAAATTATATTCCTCCGACAATCTGGAATAAAACTGATAAGCCCAGCTGTTAGGAAAATACTACGTGGAGAGATTAATTTATCAAATTCTTGCAGACGAATCATCGGATTTTCTCGTTCGCAAAAAACGTGTAGTTAGTCATGCGCCAGGTGAAGACAATGTAGTACAGATTTCTACTGCTCCCCACGTTGTTATTATTAAACAATTATCTCGTATAAAGTGCGTGGGTAATATTCTTTCGCTGCACGCTGTTATTACTGCTGCTTCATGTGTTGAAATGGATCCAGAGCAGTATCAAATTATCTTTCGCACAACACGTACAAATCGCGGTTCTTCTTGTAATGTAACAGGCATAAGTAGATACTTTGGCCATCATCCAGGCAGAGCTGAAGATGGTATTGCCTTAGTCACTGTTGATCTACCTTTTAGAATTTCAGTTTACACTAATCTCATAGAGTTGCATACAGGACCTTTGCAACCAGGCACACTTGGTACAGTTAGCGGCTGGGGATACATCTGTCATGGAGGCGAGGCGTAAGTAATCAATTTCATATTAATTTCATAAAAAAATAATACTTTGAAGTTCATGTATATCGCTAAACTCTTCCTATTTTAGACGTGGAACGAATCATCGCGCAGATCTGCGATCAATCGAAGTGCCAATAATTGCTCATCAGGTGTGTGTTAATAGATATCGACCTCATATTGTGATTTCCGATAAAGATATTTGCACTCATCATCCACAAAGACACTGCGGCCATACTGATGTCGGTGCTGGTTTAGTTGTTGATGGTCATTTGGTTGGGGTTTTCCTTCATAGTGGATTACTTAAAGGTCAGCTTGATCCTCGATATCCTGATGTTTTCGCACTTTTGCAAGATTTGGAGTATAATAATTGGATTAGAACACAGCTTGTAAACATTTATGAACATTACCAAAGGAACCAACTTTAATCGTTTGTGCAGCACGCAATTTAATAAAGTGTATATGAAATACAACGTAATGAAATAAAAGATGTATGTTTTGAAGGGATAATGTTTTTATTTGTCTTAGTTTAATCTGTGGTGGTTTTTTTGTTTATCTATATTCATCGATGATGACAAATTATAGGTAACTTAATCAAATTTACCTTTGGTAATGCTTGATGTTCACCTAAAACCGTGATGCGTTATTTAAAACTGACGAATAGAAATTTTAGATAACTAGGTTGTTTTCAGTTTGAAATTTTTCATTCTATGAGACAAGAGGAAAATAATATTCGAACAGAATAAAAAATCAAAAAAGTAAATATGATAACATTAATTTCTAAAGCGTTGAAATTCCAACATTTCCCATATTTCTTATGCACGTTTTTAAAGCCTGTTTTAAAATTTTTATCGTGGGAAATTTTGTGACCAAATCATTTGTCTAAAATGCATAAATTCTAAAAGTTAATGATATTTTTTACATAATCTGTATGAATTTTTTTAAAAATAAATTATTTTGATTATCTTAATCTTAATCTTTCAAGACAAGATCAATAGTTATCTTGACAGTGTAGTAAAAATATCGATCTCGTTATTTCTTCCTGACTTTCGCTCAGATGCATCACTAATTTATATCACTAAAAAAATGATAACGATCCATTTGTACTACATTTTTATTATGTAAATTTCGCGAATATAAAGAAGTGAATGTTTTTTAATGTACGCGACGGTCCATCTCTTGGACTCTGAGTTCAAGAAGCTACTGAACTGCATCAGACATCTTACTTCTACCATGCGCACTACTAGCTTTCAAACCAGTAGGCGTAAATATTCTCGAAGTTGTTTCGTTTCCGATCGATTTCTCCCTTCGAAGATTTCTCCCTTCCCAGAATTAACAACTTCTATTTTGAGTTTTCTACATGCAATTATATCCCAAACTTAAAACAACTTCTTTCTGAAAAGAAAGAAGAAAACTATTTTTCTCTAAAGAAACATATTTTTCAAAATTTAAATTAAACAGGTTACTTGGTTTATATTCTGCCATTGTCTAGGCTATTTTAATTCCTAAAGAAAATAGAGTTACCTACTTGGCACCGCATTATACCAAGAAGACTTAAAATAATGTTTCTCATTTTAAAATAGCAGATTTCCTAATTTTCTTGTATGTTAATAGATGTAATGTCTTTACACATATTATATATTTTAGAAAAATACTTGTGTTCCACACATTAATAGATTCGCTTCAACATATGTGAAGACTTTAACAGGTAATAAATGTAAACATTTGTCTGAATGCAAATTTCGCGGAAGTTAAACTGATTTACTGAAGCCCACTATAATACATCTGATTTATCTCGAAAAGACCCGACTGATAGGGAATTCAACACTACTTGCAATTATGATTAGCAAGTACTGATATTGCCCTCTCACTCTGTCATGATGAATTTTCTTATATATATATACCTGCATTACGCCAAGTACACTAAAGTCCAATAACTGTCGCTTATCCTCGCAGATTGAAAGACGTTTACGTGTTTCGCGGTTAATGATCTCCCCAAGATCTGTCATTGCCCGCACTTAAAATCTATCACTCTCTCGCTTACATTTTCTCTTCAATTCGCTCATAAATAGACTAATATTGCAGTCAATTATGTAAGAAACTGCATTCTCTTAATAACTCTTAAATCTTCCATTCATAACATATTAATCTTTCATAGAAAAAATGACTCATGCAATTTTGAAATGCCAACATTTTGTTTGATACCTTCACTATCCAAAAATTCTTTAGAAATTGTCAATAAATTGTCAGAACTGGTTTCGTCCTAGAATCCAGACATTTTGTACAAAAAGTCACTTGCAGATTAGCTATTTATATGCTAAATAAGCTTCTTCAAAGTCTGAAATATATTGCTTAAAACTCGTTTCGATTAGACCCAACTTTAGGCTACTTTATTTCCTTAAAAAAGGCCTTAATTCTAGAGAAGATTAAAGTTTATGAAATTAAAATATTCCTGCTGAAAAACAGTTCAATTTAGAAACAGGAATTTTGACTGTTATAATTTTAATGGATAATTTTCTCGAAATAAACTCGAGTGATATACGAAATAGACATCTGAAAAAATGGAAGCAAGGGGACAATTGTCACTCCGAACAGAATTAATACAATTCAGAGAGATTTATATGATAGACAGAATTCTTGGAACCTTTCTTTCATTCATATTCATATATTGTATGCCGCAAAGCATTAAAGAGTCCACCAATGAAGAGGCAGACGGAAAGAGAATGCCCTATCACAAGAACTCCGATTTGCATAAGATATAAACGCGATAAGGGCATAAATTCTCGGGGTCTGCATAAACGTGGTAAAGCTCTTGTCTCGAGCAATCCTGAGGATTCGCCATTTTTGCTTGCTTGCCTTAATGATCCTTTTAGATTTGTGATAATGTTTTGCGGAAAGTGACTTTATTTTGTTTATAATTTGATAAAGAATCTTAAAACATATTCGAACCGAAGATATAAAAACAATTCCAGAAATATTCTTCATATTTTATATTTTATAATAATTCTTCCTTTGCTAATCGGCATTTTGGTCGAGTTTAGAAATTTTTGAAAGCCCCCGAAAATATAAAGGCCAGATGAGTATAAAAACTGGGTGAGAATTCAGAAGTTGACCCACTTTCTCTTCAGAGAGACTAGGATTAGTAGCGAGAGGGCAGCCGCTTGGCTCATCCGAATAAAAAAAATTACCCTCGGCCCTTTGCTCCAGAAGAGAAAGTCGGCTATTCTACACGTTCGGAATATTCGCTCTTAGAACTTGACTAAAAGAAGTATTGCCCCGGATGTCTTTGAAACTGAAATTAAAAGTTCTAGTTCCTCCGCTTTCTAATTTTTTCTATCGCTTTCCATGTTTCTCAGAAGATTTGGGATCAGCTTCTGGGAATTCGCTTAAGAATTTTCTCTCTGTAATCTTGTAAAGCCAACATTCGTAAGATAAGACTAGGATTTCTATCTCCCAGGGTGTAATAATAAATCTTCTGCCCTAAATATTAGTTCTTAATTAACTTCTACTATAGTATCAACTCTCAACTTCAGGTTTTGTAATATTATACCAGCGCTAACTCTTATCTCAAAAGAAGTGACTGTAAAAACAAACTATGAACTAGATTTCCTTAAGTTTGTTTTCCCAAGTTAAGAAATGTTTCATCAAGGGTTTATTTTTCTCGGGGAAAACATTCAAAGCAACATAAAACTCTCCTCAAAAAGCGCGGCGTCGATCCGACGGATCTTGTTGATTTCCAAACTGGCTCTTGAAACTTGACGACCTTTATATCTCATCGATTGGCTCTGAATGCCATCAGCGTCTAACGGTATCTTTCAGACTGGATATGATATGCGCTATCGACCTACCCTAATCCATGATAAGGAACCTAACCTTTCCTTCGTATCGCGAAGCATGAGGCAGGAGCCATGAGCCTCGCATTAGGGCAACCATATAAGATTCCCCAGTGTCCGAAGAAGATATTCCCGAGTGAACTGAGATGGGATTAAGACATTCACGAAAATCCTACATGATCAGAGTTGCTTTGCATTCGAGGTCGATAGCAGCATCGACCTGCGCGAGTCTTTTCCCATTGCATCTTCAGGTGCAACGCATGGCGCTCGCGCAACGTTCTCGACTTCAACCATTGTGGGCGTGGCCTATGGTCCAAGGACCCGTCAGCCAATCGATAAGCCCCCGACCCCACCAACACCAGCTCCGGCAACCTCGCATCCTTAGGGTTTCTTCCCGCAAGGAAAAAATAACGCTAATTGATTATCTGCTCGTTTGCATATCTTGAGGATAAGAAAAATTCCACAGGGCCTGATTAGTCCCTTCATCTCCTCATTCTGGCCTAGAGTCCTTTACCTTATTGTACACATTCTTATACAGATCCTGATGACGGATATTGCTGATGTGTATGATGATAATGAAGATGATGATACTGCTGATTCTTCCTAACAAAACATCTTTCGCTGATCGCGATGAGATGAATCCCTTTTTAGCATAGCAAAGCCAATACGTACCTGACCGTTTCTCCAGATCGTATCCGTACCCGTCGCAATTATCTGATACTACCCAGAATCCCGCTCCTCTCATCTAAAACCGATCCTCAAATTCACTGCCCACTCGCAGACCAAATCCCTCAGCCTCTAAAACCTCATCACCAGGAATTTCCGCGTCGCGATTTACCCCATATCTTAACCCGACGGACAGCCTCCCAACAAAACAAACCCACTCGACATTTTGCACACAGAGTCTGTGAGAAATCTCAGGAGGTTTGCTAAGTGGGACACTTTTCACAACTCTCGGCTTTTCATCACATCACTGGTACCAGGCATCGCGTGACCTGATCCACGTGGAAAGCAAGGACGCAATCAAGGTCGCGTCCAGCCCCGGCACTAATTACCCACTGGAGCTTTCATCTCCACACTCGGGGCCGTCCTCGCGACTTGGCGGAGCTGGAACCGACAGCCCGAGACACGCCGCATGACCGGTGCACCGCCGCGGGTCAAAAAATTTCGGTGACTAGAAATTGGTGGCTTAGGTTGCTGGCGAACGCGATGGCACCCGTTCGGCGCTTGGTACTATACGCCTTGGCTTTGCTATACTATAAGGTAGTAAGTGAGTGAGACCGGACCCCTACCGGCGCAGCCGTACATCTTAGTATTATGGGCAACTCACATTGGAAGATACGCCATCAAGCATAGCCCTAGCGGAGCGCGCGAGCGAGCGATTGTAAAAGTTTTAGGGACACTTTGCGAACACTCTCCCTCCGCCTCTTTCTCTCTTTCATTCTCCTGGTCTCTCTTGTTAGCTCTGCCTGTCCCTCTTGTCAGTTTTGCCTCTCTCTCTTGGTAGCTCTCCTGCTGTCTCTCTTGGTAGCTCTGCTGTCTCTCTTGGCGGCTCTGCCGTCTCTCTTGGTTGCTCTGCTGGTCTCTCTTGCTGGCTCTACCTTCTCTCTTGGCGGATCTAGCTATCCCTCTTCTTCGACCCAGTCGTCTCTCGCTTCCTCTCTAACGCTCTTTCCCGATATTCCCCCCCAGCCGACAACCGGCTACCACCCCAGCCGCGCCCCAGCTCTCTCACCCCACTGGTACCCTCGTCGCGTTGGTATCCCTGAAATCCCCCTCTAGCCCTCCGGTAGCCTTCTCCTCTACCAAAGACCCCACTCCCTTTAGCGAACCGACTAAACTACGAAATCAGCCATGTAGTGAGCTGATCTCTGTGTCGCTGGCATGGGCGCGGCGCACGACAGGGGGAGAGAAAGAGAGACTCGTATGAGTTCGGAGGTGACGGTCAGAGGGGAACTAGGAGATCAGAGGAGAGGCTGTGCTCCTGTCGGACAACTCGCCACTGTGCAGTGGCGCCCTCGACTCCATTGGGAGGAACACCGCGAGTTGATTCTTTTTTACTGAACTATCTTCGCGAGAGGGATGCTGGACCTGAGTACAGTGCTGCCATCGCGGGGGTGGAAACAACGAGAATGAGAAGGGTCTGCGAACTTCGATTTGCCCTACGGCAGCCGCAGGAGATGCAAGGATTTTGCGGTCTTGTTGTTTGGATTGAGGTGTCATAGAAAGAGGGACTTTTCGGGGTTTGGAAGGTTGGTGGAGAGAGGAGTTTGGAATATGTTCTAAATCTAGGTCTATTTTTGAGGAGAAGAATAAGAAGGAAGAGCATCATGTTGATTTTTGCTTAGGAATTCCTGAATCTTATTTAGAGACTGTTCTTGGCATCTTTCAATATTTTGGGATAGGGTTTGTATTATTGATGGAAAGAATAAAGAGAATAGGTTCTTAGGTTGATTGATGCGGAAAGGTTTCCGGAACATATTCCGGATCTGGGTGTATCTTTAAGGGGAAGAATAAGGACTAAGGATGAAGGATTATGTTGATTTTCTCTTAGGAAGCTTTAGAAACTGTTGTTAGC
The DNA here is from genome assembly GCA_904066015.1 of Synergus gifuensis. Classification (NCBI taxonomy): domain Eukaryota; kingdom Metazoa; phylum Arthropoda; class Insecta; order Hymenoptera; family Cynipidae; genus Synergus; species Synergus gifuensis. The sequence continues at coordinate 16,686 of CAJFCO010018153.1, forward strand.
ATCTTTCTATTTAGGGTTTCCGGATCATGTTCCTGATGGGGATTGTTCAGGTTTGAAAGAATGATGTGAGATTCCAAAATATGTTGGTAATTTAGATCTATAATACTTAGAAAAGATGGCTTAAGTTTTTTATATTTAGATTAAAACATTTCTGAGCTTGAAAAAAGTTGCAATTTTGGGTTTAAGATGTAAAAACTGTTAAAATTTGTCTTTTTTATTACATGGGAACCATTAGAGAATAAATTTTTGATTTGTTCTTGAAATGATTTCGGTTCATTTGGATAAGGATTGAAAACTTTCTTTTCGGCCCTGTTGAAAATCGCTTTTTATAAAGTTGTTTGAAATTGCTCTTATGTAAGCAAATTGTGTTAAAAAATTCGCTTCTTTTCATCTGAACGAACCCTTTGTCTCGAATGTACCGTTGGCGCTAAGCTTCTTGATGCAGAACACGGACCAATTAACCTTTTGACTGTTAATTACTTGGAACGAACCAGGATCCAGGTGCTGGCGATGCTGAATTATTTTGTGTATAATTCGCAGTCAACATAAGAAGGAACATCTTAAGCAACGCCTCTTTAGTAAATTTTTTCTGTATATTAAGCGACGTACGACTTCATATGTGTGAAATATTAACGCCCTGTTCACAAATATTTGCTTTTCATGCATTGTACTTCAAATTTCAAGTATGAAATCTTTTTTAAACCATTTTCCCTCTTAATTCACTGATTTGTGCAACAATATAATTAAAAAATATAGAATTAAAAAATATAGAATTACAAAATATAGAATTATTCCAGCATCTTTAAAATGCAAATTAGTTTACATAAAAGTCCTGAAAAAAAAGTTTCGTCTATAATTACGAGTAATTATAGTTCTCTTCATATATGTTTATTAATAAATTTGTAGAAATATAATATTCTCTATTAAATTAAAAAAAAACAATTAAGGTGATGCCTTAATAATCATATTTTCTGAAATAAGAATCTCTTGAAGAACAAAGATGAGAAAAAGGCACGGCGCGTCATAAAAATTATCTTCATCCACAATAGGGTCGGAGACAAACTTAAAGCAGATGGAACCATTGGTCTAAAACTGAAGTTTTCGCTGTGTCTAACATTTCTGACATAAGCTTAACTTTATGATGTAATGCTTATTCAACAAATGACAATACTACTTAAAAAACCGATAGTTTTTAATGATTTTTAATCATATACCTCGTGGATTGTAGAGCAAAGCGTATTTTGTCCTTGGTCATTCCTCGTTCAGAATAATTCAATAAAATATGGTCTTCCCATTATAAAAATCACTGTAATTGCGGCAAATCTCGTTCAACGTAATTGTCATGAATGCAGTGCTCGAAAATTGCCGTAATCATGTGTACTTTTCAAGATTGTCTTTAGTTACTCACATTTGGGATAATGCAATTGAGAAAATACGAACTTGTGCATTTTAGACATGCATTGGAAACTAGCAGATATAATTATGTTTCACTTGGAGTAAAACATATGGTTTCAAACTTTTTAATTTAGGAAAATGGTGCTTTAGATGTAAGTTTATAAAAGAATTTCTCGACGAGGAAGATGAGGCATAAATTGTGCTTAATTCGTAATCGGGAAGAGAATGAGCCGAAGAAAATGTGGTTTATTGTTTAACGATCGGCAGATAGCGAATACGCTACTGCTCAAGGATCGTCGGCAATTATCCAATTCCGCGAATAAAAATCCCTAACAACGAGCTCATAATTACACGGATACGGTTGCTCTCTCGCACGCGGAGCGTTGTTTTTCGCGACGTAATAGTTAGACGAGAGAAATGAAACGCGAAAGGTTTCGTGATTTCCGACTATCGTACCGTGACTACTCGCTCCGATAAGCCTGTCATTTCGTTTGAAGGAGGTTTTACACGCTTCGACGATTTGGCCGAGTTATCGGATCGGTATTGCTGGAGAGGAAGTGGCATTAGGTTTCTAGAAAAACTTCGACATGGTTCCACGACATTCTGGTAGTGGAAACCAGATTGTGGTTTCAACTTTCTCAAAGTTAAGCCACTTTGCAATAATATGTTACCTAGGTTGAGGCCTTATTAGTCTCAATTGCAATATTATTTTATCTCAATATTATTTTATCTCAATATTATTTTATCCAGACAACTCATGATGATAAATGAAAAAAACAAGAGTAGTTTAAAAAAATACTAAACGTATAATTTAGCAATATAATCAATATTTGTGTACTCTATCATTTTATGTTTAGTGTCGCTAAAATTGTGGCATTTCAAATCTTACGATCAGCACTTTACTGCAATTTGTGGATATAACTTGTTTTGCTGTGTTTTTTTAAATCCTTGACCCTGACAAGTATTATTCAATTTGTTGGAAATATTTTATTGTGAGGAAGATTATTTGAAAACTAGGAAAAATTTGGAATTTCTTATTCGTTTTCTGTAATATGCGTGAATGGAAGGCGGAAGATTTCAGATGACTCCACCCACTTTGGTAAAGAACCACTGATTTCGGAGTCTCAGATCTTTCCCCACTTTTATGAGAAGCTGCGCGGTCCAATGCGCATTGAAATTCTCTTAGGCTTTTTAACTATCCAAATCTGTCTTTATTTTTTTGAATATGTAAACAAATGTAACATTGACAGTTGTAACATTAATTGACAATAGAAATTATAATGAGAGGCTCATAACTAATTTTCATATCGGCTAATTGCTCTTTATCTCAACTCTTTAGTTCAATTCAATTTCTTTTTATTGGGAATCGTACTTTTGAAATCATTTAATTTTTAAAAGACTTAATTAACAAAGGTTATAATTATTTCTAAAGTAGATTCCGCGGAATACATAGATTTCTTAATCTTCCTCATCTTCACTTTGCACGGCTTCTTTCCTTCCTTTTTATCCTTTTCCCCCCTTCTCTGGGTATTCTATTCTGAGAAGAGATTCGCACAAAATACCCGTATTTACAATGTAGGTGTACCGCATTTAAAATATTAACCCTAATATAGTGGCGGCCAATGTTGTACAGCCGCACAAAATTACACACATAATGGAGAAGATATACAGATATATGTTAGTATTTAATATGTTTCGGGACATAAATTGACTAGTATATGGGGCATTATAGGAGTGGGAGAGGGGACCGACCGACTGCTCTTTTCTCGCAGAATCGTCTCTGATGAATAACAGACCAATAGCTTTGTCCGGTTTCTTTTCAAGACGAAAAAGAACCGCGATTTTTACTCGTTCTCATGGGATTCCACCTACGTCCAACCCTTGCGAATTTTATTTGATATTCCGGGAAAGAGGTTTGAGATTTGTTCCTTTTTTTGCCTCGAAAAACTCCTCCTCGAAAGAGTCATTTAAATGAAATTACCCTTCGCTACTCAGAATTTAAATCGTAGAATTGCGGATTAAATTAACTGAAAACATAATTTTCAAAGTCAAATATAATAAAATTGCGTCTTTTCCTCTGGTTATTACGATTAATACTTATTTTAGGGTTTTAAAGTTCCTCTTACTTTTCGACTTTGGCTTGAAATTCCTTTATGGACGGCAATCGCGGTGACCACCATTTGATTTCGGTCTCGTATAATGTTCTCTTATTTGTGGCGTTCAACCAGAGAGTTTATTATGCAGATAGGGAATACGGGGACCGGATAATAACGTGAACAAGTCTGAGCCGTCACTTTGCGGGTTTATGTTTTTATTTTGTTATAGAATAGTCGCCAATCAGGGAAAAAAGCTGATTCACCATGTCGCATTGGCTAACTGGCTTCATTCTAATTGGAATCAATTCTGAGGTTCAATATCTTTTTCTTTGTGCTTATTTTTAAACCAGTTTTTAGAAGCTGGATTTGAGAATTTAACCATCCTGCTTTGAATCATCATCAGCATCGATCATCATCAACTTTGAAGTCATTGACACCTGGCGACATTCCAATTTTAAAAACCAAAATTAAAAAAGCTCAAATATCCGAATTAAACTCTGTCTTGTCGTCTAAAAAATATCATTATATATTTTTCGTTGGAAGACCAATTTGTTTCCCAAGTTTAATATCCAAGAAATAGTTACAATTTTAGATTTTTCCCGACCTTTTCCGTGATCATCTTAAAAATCGCTGTAGGATTTTACGCCGAAGCGTTCTTCGCGATCGAAGATTGTGGCTCGATCTGCACTTGATGAAGAATTCCGTTATCTGAAAACGCTGTGGTTCGTGGAATTCGAATGCGCCAAGTTTGATTGAAATCAGCGTCGAGGATGCCGTGCTCTTTTCTACAACTGCTCGCCACATTAATTTCCGTGCGAAGAAACTGGTCCGTGGAAATATCATGCGCAATATTAATCTCCGTTCGAAGAAAAAACTTGGCGGAAAAGATATCACTGGCTTTGAAGAGAAATCACAGCGTAGTCGAAGTCTCGGACCGATTGTCTCTAATAGAGGCTCTGTGCTATGTGCATTGCTTTTCGAATGACAGACTTGACAAAAAAGGGGTGAAAGGAACCCAGGAAGAAAAATTCGCTTCCGAATGGTTCTGTATCGGGTCAAAGGTTAATAGCACCTGGTTACGGAAGGTGTGTAATTAGAGGGTTACCGCCTCCCTCTGAACTATACTTAACTTACTTACTATTGGTGTTATATACTTTCAAGAAAGCCAACAGCAAACCTGCTTTCATTGAGCCGTTATTTTTTTAGGACCTGAGACAAGAAGTATGAGTTACCCAGGGAATTTGAAAGAACAAAAAAATAAGAAGAATAAAATTCTTGAGAAAAATATTTAACTAAATATTTTAGTGACATCAGATTAGCCTGTAAAAATGTTAAAGATGGTAAATTTAAAAGGATTGATTTTAGATAAGCACTGAATTCTTTCCCTTCGTAAAATTCGCGTGGGAAATAAATTGATAAAACTTTCTGAAATATTCAACTTTGTTAAGGTAAAGATATTCCGAGACAAGTTTGCAGGATCTTAAATAAAGTAGCATCTGTTAGACGTGACCTTTAACCCACAGAATTTATTTCTCGGATGTATTCTTTCCCGAAGTGAAATTTGCTTCAGAATGAAATTGATTTAAACTCCAATATCGGCTGTATTTATTTCCACAGTAAGAATTTTTCTACACACAATCTGCGAGGGTTAAACTCAAGTATTTCTAAGGCTCCTTGCAACGAAACTAAGACTGGAAATTTATTTGATCCTTCAGCAGACACAATTTGACCTTTGACAACGGCGAATGGCTCTGCTTTTTCATTTGCATACTAAGCGACTCAAAATGGCATACATTTCTTAAGTTACAATATTAGAGAGCCTCCCTGTATAGATCAAAGTTTGTCTCTTTCTGTTCCTGGACCTGGATGAAAAATTGAAAATCTTCTCTCTTTTTTCTCGTCGCCTCTCCTCAAGATCCAGAATTCTTTAGTCACCACCTCAGCTTCTCTACTCCTCCTCTTCTTGGTCGTCATCTTTCTTTCTTCTCTCTCCATTTGCAGCTGCGCACGCTCTTTCACTTCCATATCTTCCATCTTATACAAGATCATTTTCGTCCGGGCTTTTGAGGATGAGGCTCTCGCTCTCTGGACCGATTATTTTTAGGTTCCTGAGGAATTCTCAGCGATAGTCTTGAAAAATGGTTCGTCTCGCGAGACGAGTCGACGATTCTAGCTGATTGTGCATCTTCCCCTCGAGCCGCTGGGGAATTAAACGTCAGAATAGAGGTTTCAGAGAGGAGCTTCGTTTTCAAGTTAAATATTTTTATTCGAGAAAAACGCCTTCTTCGCATGTAAATTTATGCGCCGCGCGTTGTGAGCTTAACTCAGATCCGTTGATATTTCTGCCTCGAGCTTCAAATTCTTCATTTAGATGGGAAATTTCGTTTATGGTATACTTAAGAAGAGTATAAGCGCAGCAAAAATTATTCGGGCCATTTATTATCCAAGTTTTAAACGAGTATGAGTTATCTCTACTTTTTCCCGATTAAAAATATTTGTCAAGGCCATTTTTCTGAAAATTATTAGTATTTTTCCGATTGGCGAATAACCTAAATAGTTCATTATTACTTAATACATTTTTTTGGAGATTTTCTTTCAGGGAAGAGATTTTAAACCTTGTTTTAAACCGAAAGGTGGGTTAAAAGCGGAGCTGAAATAAATTGTCCACAACACTAAAATCCGGGAGAATTTGTTTTCCCAAAGACGATTTAACGGTTCCAATTTTCCCTCGTGCAAGAAATCGTTATGGAGTCTGACTCCGACGTCATTTCGACTCTTGGTGCGATCCCGAGAGTGAATCGTTTGCGAACATCTCAATTCGGACCATGGATGGCGAGGGTCCAGCTCCGACCTCGAATGCCCGAATTCAGCAGTTGATTCGCTGGTTCCTTGACCCCCCAACTCCTTTATTCACCCACGCCATGTACTATATATCGTTGCGAAATGCGAGTGTCGTCCGCCTCTAATGGAATTGCTGCGCCATGCCAAAAAAGAAAAGACCAACTTAAATAAAAGCAAACGGTCCGATTCCATGATTCTCGCCCTCGTTTTGCTCCCTTATTCTTATCCCTAATATCTAATCCCTCCAAAAACCACCGCCCCATTTTTCTTTCCCTCAGACTCTCTGTGATTCTTTCTCAAACGCGTGGAAACCAAGGGACCCGATTTCCACATGGAGAAATTAGAGTATTTCATAAAAACTATTAATAGTTTTTAAAAATCGAGATTTCATATTGCCTGATTACTCGAGACGAAACAATTTCTATATTAATAACTTTCGTTTTTCCTCTATTTTTCTTCTAACGCTCTATTTTCAAAAGAACATAAAACCAGATAAATCTTTGTTCCTACGCATTTGGTCTTTATAGTACATTATCCTCCAACAAACAGGGGAAAAATCTCCCCTTGGCTATCGCCCAATCGCAACCCCTTTTCCCGCCTTTTAAGGCTGGGGCCAAAATCGTGAGGTGAAATTCAATCTAGACGAAATAACAAGCAAGGAGATTTCTTTTGTTTTTCTTGGGATATTTGCTCCCGGCTATTTTTCTCCAGACATATCACATATATTCTGTAGTTTTTCCCCCTAAACTAAAGCAAATGTTCCATGCGACATTTGCTCAGAAAAATAGAAAGGGCGTCGCAAGGGGGCGGAAGATTTTGGGTAGAAAAGTGGCTCTTTTTCATTCGCCGGAAGAGTAAGGTATTAGAATACCTGGGAAGGCCTTAGTGAAGAAGACCCAGCCGCCATTTCTAGTTTCGGATTCTTCTATCAACGAATATGAAGCTGTTAAAAAATGAGCAGGTCCCTCGACAGAAAACTTGTCTCGAACGTGTGCATTGTGGAAGCTTTTTATAATCTATAATGTGTTATATATATGAAAGTCGATGAAACGCCAGAAACACACGCCCACTGACTCGAATCATATTTTTTGGAAGACGACAGGTACTTCGAATCCCACCTACCCACTCGTTCGGCTCTTTTGTTCTTGACACGCTGCATCGAACATTCCGATGTATTTCTGATCGTTGACCTTTGCTGACCGCAGATGTTCTGATTCTGATGGCGGCTGATCATGTTCCTGGTGTAACATGTTCAAACAGAACGAATTCCGGAACCATAACTTTCTGGTGTGGATTTTCTTGGGGAGATACAACATTCTTTTAAGAGATTTTTGTCTTAGGTTCAGATTTAATTTTGTTTTAAAAGGGTCTCGTTTTGTGTACAATGAAATTTTAAGAGATTCGAAAAGAAGATTTCAAAGTCTAATTATTACAACGTTCGCATTATTTACTGTAAAATTCTCTTTTAAATTGTGATTTGTAAAGTACCAATTTTCTTCCATCTAATGTGTCTGTCAGCCGACATTCATTACAGAAAATACATTATTTTCACATTGCGCCATTTCCGGAAATGTAGAAGATTTACTGAATTATTATTGCGCAACAATGTTCTTAAGAATCCGGTATATTTTGTCATTTTGTCATAGACGTCATATTTATCTAATTGGCTTAGTCGACGTAAATTCAAGTGTGTATGCGATTATTGCAACTACACTTCTAAGTAGCTGCTTGTTCTCATGCCGTGTGTAACGTATATTATCATTATTACTATATACTGAGACAAGAATGACGAGCCTGAAACTAAAGTCTCTAATGGTCAAGCGTATATTAGCGATGATTATAAGATACGGTTTAGAAAATTGCAACTGTCCCGATTAGGTATGCATTCCGGAAACTATCGAAGTGAATTTCGAATACACGTATTATCTCTAATAATCTTACATTATTATTATTATTATTATTATTATTATTATTATTATTATTATTATTATT
>CAJFCO010018153.1:26972-86220 GCA_904066015.1 Synergus gifuensis
AGAAATTTAAATCGCCCGTTAACTAACAAAAATATTATTACATAAGAGATATGATAATTTGGGAATCGTATATGAATAAATTATTCATATATACACTTAAATTAAAAGAATTAATGTATGTTTCGAAAATTTTTTGTAAAAGCACAAACATTATTCTCTATTACGCAATGTTCGAATTCGAACACTGGACAAAACTGTTTGGTTTAAAAAAAAAATGATAAAATTATATACCCATAATCTTATTAAAAGTATAGAAAAAATGAATTTAATTCGCCTCTTATCTAAAAAAAATATTAATTCATAAAGAATCTGAAAAGTCTTTTATTAAAAAATATATATAGGTATATATTGAATCTTATTAGTGTAAATAATCATTATTCTCTCTTTCACAACACCAGGATTCGAACCCTGGACAAAACGTTTTGGTTTTAAAAAAAAATCATAGACTGCTGACTGCTGTGTTAAGAAGATTGAGATGCTTTAATGACAGTAACCAGTATTCTATAGTTTTTAATTTTACAAAATGTAGAATTAGTTTTCTTAGTAATGAAACTTTTAGCTTTATGTATATACATTTTTTAAAAATTATTTGTTATAACATACTCTATAAAAAATTATATGGTAGAAATCTAAATGATAAACTGATAGAATCTTTTTAAAATTATTTTATTAAAATTATAACAAAAAAAGAAAAAAAATCTAATTCGCCTGTTAATCAAGAAAAATATGAATGCTTAAACAATATGGAAATTCTATAATAATAGTTGAATAAATATATATAACAAAATTTGAAAGAATAATGTGTTTTGAATCCTGTTTGTAAAAAAAAATCATTATTCTTTCTTTCACAATGCCAGGATTTGAACCTTATTTAGACAAAACTGTTTGGCTTCTGCAAAAATAAGTAGAAACTGTGTTCAAAGTTTAAGTCACACCCTAAACTATTGAACACCGTTTCAATGAAACATTTATTTCACAAATTGTAATATAACTTGACATGGAAAACTTGTATTTATTTATTTTCCGTTTGTATTTAATACCTTTATCAGCTGTTTCACTTAATCTTAAGACATAAAATCTGCAGAATTCAGAGAGATATGAATTTTATCGTTCACCGACTTGATAATTCTTTTATCTATAAAATATTTTTTCTTTCCTTTCGTTTCTTAATTTAAAAATTTTTGTCATGTCCAAAGCAGTTTTCGTAGGATATGTGAGATCAACATTATTTTGGGAGGAATTTTTAGTCGTATTGTCGCTGAAGGTGGTTCTTTTGTATCTCTGAAGCTTTTAAGAGCAATATAGAGCCCCGCCATAATACTTGGTCAAGGCAAGGGAACGGCAGATAACGTGCTCGATAGTACCTCGTTCCTCTCTGGTGAGCAGAACTCTGCAATTATGTTTTCTTGTAGCACGATAGTCTCTCTGACTGGTCTATGTATTTTCCATTCTACTGACAAGAGACCAATGCTTTCACACCAGTCTTATTCAAAACAATGAAATTTTATTATATCAAATTTTATTATATTCAAAACAATTAAAATTTTATTATATCAAAGGCAAATTAATGATTTTTCCATTATTTAAATTATATATATATATATATATATATATATATATATATATATATATATATTAGTAAATCTTCTATTGGTCGAAATAATATTAAATTTAACTTCGAACGATTTAAAAAAAATATCACGCAATATTACTACAATATTATTGTAACGCTGCCAGTGGCGTAACTATGTAGTAACGAAACCCCGCATTGCGGGGAGGCCTCCTCCTCTGAGAGGCCACCAAAGGACCTCTTAGATAGAGTATAAAGAATAAATTTCTCTCTGTATTTCTATTTCGACCTTTTCATAGTTTCTTTTTATTTTCAAAGGGGCCTCCAAAAATTTTTGCGGGGGGGCTTCCAATTTTTAAATACGCCACTGAACGCTGCAGGAATATTATGCAATGTTGCTGCAATATTGCAGCAATATCGAATAATTGGAATAATTTATGCAATTTATACAAATTATACAAGTTGTTCAGTGTCCAAAACAATTTATCACCTCCGATTTGAGTAAATGCTAATCGATCAATCTTTATGTGAATGCTAACAATGATGGGTAACTTGTTAGACACTAGACTCATTGAATTGTAGATAAGAGTTGTTTTAGAAGCAAAAAAATATTTACACTTATTTAAAAAACCTAATTATTTTGTCTCTATTTTAAAAACACTTAGTAAACATTATTTATGTTTAATATTTACGAGTGTTAATTAGATAGACGAAGAGGTATACTCATATACTTACCACTTAAGTAATCTTCGACATTCATGGGTGCTGCTTTTAAAAATGTCGATCTTAATTGCAAAAGACATTGAAATGTGTTCTGCAACGATCTCCAATGCGGAAGCATTTTTTTTGTGAAGTCCTTTTTTTACTTACCATTACCTGTTGATTCAGTGCCGTCAGTTTTAAATCCAATGTTCCGTTGATGCTTCCCGGTTTTTTTTTTTTTGTTATTAGTAATTTTATGCTTTTTGATTTCTAATTTGAAATTGAAAATCTCATTTAGAAACTTCTTTAGAATATTTATCTTTAAAAAATTTAGAAATAATAATTACATCATATTAATCATATTAATTTTGTGTCAATATAAAAATTGTATTAATATTAAATCTGTAAATCCTTCGAAATTATTAAATTGAATGGAAAATTTATATTGAAAAAAATTGCTAGTGATTAACCCATCGATAAAAATAGTGAAATACTACCAGAGATGGTCAAAAAGTAAAAAAAAAAGAGCGTAATTCACATTTGATGCGATCCATTGAACTTTTATTTAAATGTTTACTGTTTGCTCGAAAATCCTAGAAAATACACTTTTATAATTTACGAATTCTATTGTCCTGCCAAGTTGTACCAACAAATTCGGAAGCAGTTTTACAATGAAAAAGTGAACTGTGAAAATGTTACAAATATGAAAATGATTGTGCCCGTCACTGGCTGCGAGATTCATAAATTAATAATTCTTGAATAGTCGAACACGCATTTTATTCTGTAGTAATACTAATTTCGTGAAACGAACAAAAATTATATGACAGTCTTTCTTAATGAAACCTACCATCCTCTCTTGAAAATTCCCTTTCAAATCTGATCTGACTAGAGAAGAGAATCCTAAAATCTTCTGGAACTAGTCGATTATTAGGAGAAAGGAAAAAGATGGTACTGAAAATTGTACTATAATTATAATAACGAATATCACGCCAAAGTCAGCGTGCACTACAGTACAACAGTTAGTATCGGATCAAGACAATATACACATTTAATAACACCATTTTTTTCTTTATGAGTGAGTCATTGCTTTATCATAATAATAATAATAATAATAATAATATAATAATATTATTATTATAGGCGAATAGGTACATACAAAACAACACACAATAAAAACAATAACATAATATTAACGTGACGCGCACAATAATAATATAATGGTAATAATATAATAATAATAATAATAATAATAATAATAATAATCTTATTAACCTTAATAATCTTAATAAACATCGTCATCGATATAATAATTATTATTAATTACAATGTTCGCTGAAAAGCTTAGCTGGTGCGATGACTGAGTCGCGACCGGATCGTTTAATTTTAATAATTCAATTCTTTTAAATTCCTTACTTGCGCCATATTATATTATCATCGTTATATAATAACTATTATAGTACTGTGGCAGAACTATACAGTTGTTCGAACCCAGTTTCACGGGTCAAATACCTAATAGATCCTACCATATTCGCGAAAGTTCGCGTCTTTCTCTCTTCGAGTCTTCCTTCTTTCTTTTCTCAGCTCAGAATTGCCTTTCCCGTCACGTAAAATAGAAGACAAAAACTCGGAAAATTTATCCACGTTTTTCGCATTTGTATTTTCACACTCGTGAGAAAAAACTTCTATTCCGTAACGAGAGATGCCATTCTAACATCCATTTTTCCTTTCTTTTCGAAGTCGACGATTCGCTTCCTCTTTTTTCTTCAACCCACACACCCACCCATTCATCCATTCACGCACACACTTTTACACATACATATACACAAACTAGCACATAATTTACAACTTAGATAGTACAGAGCCACTGGGATATTTTTCTTTAAGATCCGATTAAATTACCTACTCTGCCGGTGGATCAGCCGGTTATGTAATCGAACTTGGGACTTCGCACTGCGAGATCATTTCCTCATTTTCATTTCTTCGCTGGTTTGTCAAAAAAAAAAATAATAATTTGTAACAAGTAATTAAAAAAATAATTGAGAAAAAAGTAATTAATAAAATATAAGAAAAAAATTACTTAATAGAAATAATATTAAGCTTAAAAAATAATTAAACTTTTCTTTCACTGGGTAAATGACCAGACAGTAGATACGTCGACCTTCCTTCGATTCCTTAAAGGATAATTACATTCCTTTTTAAGTACTATAATTATACCGTTGAAAGTTCTCTTCGCGAAGAGCCGAAAAGAGGATCTTTTGAAAAAATTCCCTCATAGGGGCGTCGAAGATCCCAAGCTCGACTCGAAAGAGGTACGTGCAACCATCATTCGCTGACTGTAGGTACATTTAATCTAATTCCATTTTCTTTACATACAATTAAGAATCATAGTACTACAGTTGCGACTCTTTGTAGGCGATGAGTACGGCTTTTCAGAGATGCTAACTCTCCGGTTTTATCCGCGCTACTTTTTTAATGTATTTTCGCTTTCATTACCATTTACGTCTATAATAATCTAAGGCTGGATGAGCTTTGTCTTGAGCAGATGCAGAGACCACCATCTAATAGTTGCTCTTAAAATCAATTTCCCAAAGTTTGCTCTAAAAATTAACAAGGCTTTTTTGACTATAAGACTCAAATTTAACCCGGAAATAATAATAATAACCCGGAAACTGGGTATTTATTTACTATTTACTGTTATTTCCTTGGACACATTTTGTGTTTTTTCTTTTATAACCCATGTGGGTAATTTTTGATTATTTTCTTCCGAGTTAACGAGAGTAACAATAAAATACTTTTTAAAACCTATTCACTTTTGTGCAAAAATAATTAGTGAAATTGAAGAAACTAACTTTAATGCACCAGGTAGTCAGGTACTGAACTAGTCTTAGTTTCCTAAGATTTTAGTTATGAAAACTATCCTTAATAATTTTAAGCTAACTAAATAATGCTCGCGAGTAGAAGCGCAAGATTTTTTTTTACTTGAGCCAGATTCTTGGATATATATCTTGAATATATTCTATTAGAGTATTATTTCAGAAAAGTTAGTATTTGGTTGTATAATTTTCAGTTTGCATCATTCGATGAACAAGAAATGGTCATTCCTTCTTTAATGATGCTAATTATTGTTTTTACTGAAACTATGTCAGTAACTTCTGGCTCTCAAGACTTATTGAGTTCTTAATAAGACGGCACAAGTAATAAAATTATCATCTGCTACAACAATACGATTGAGCTCTCTATACTAACTTTGGGAAATATTTTGAACTGGTAGTAATGCAGTTGAACTCGTAAAAATTTGAGATTTATGTTTAGTTTGTCAGATGAGATCAAAATTTATTTGAAATCAAAAGTCTTTATAGGGAAACAATTTTCTATTGGAAATATTCCAAAAAAATTCAAAAGTTTTCAGTATTTTCAAAGATTTCAGACAATTAAAATAATATATTAAAAGTTTGCCTGGAATTTCATTATTTAAAAATAATTTGAACTGATTAAAAAAGATAGCTTCTAAATTATAATTTTATTCTCTGTCATGGATGCCCATCATCTGCATAAAATCAATCCCAATCATCTCAAGCATTTCGATCTAATCTGACAACACTGCATCTCTCAAAATTGTCTCAAAAAGTACCAAATCCATCACTACCAAATAGCAACAGAAAGCAAGAAACATCTGCGAAGATCATCGCTCTCCCCAAGAAAACATTAAATAAATCCGAAATATCAAATATTTCTAACAAAAAAACAAAAATCATCATTGAAAATAAATAAAAAACTCTCAAATTTACCTAAGACTTCCTCCAATCTCGTCTTTTCCAAGAGATGGTCCAGCACCTCTCGATCACTTCATCCAGCCTCACCTACAGAACTCAATGGCGATTTCTCGAATCGACTCCGCAAAGTTCAAGGGAATCCCCTAATTACGCGAGTCAAAGTAATACACAAGGGATAGGAAACACTAAGTGACACTAATTATGCTTTAATTTTACATGAATAACTGGAGGAATACTATCGAGTTACGGCTTGGACAGATTGCTTGGAGGTGTCGCGCATTGCACTGCTAGACCCTTCCGACACTCGACATCTCTTTGCCCCATTGGCGAAGATTGCGCACGTACACACACTCCCTATACATCATTTGTTTTTTTTCGATTCGTTCGATAATAATCAATAATATTACTACTATTATACTGTCTCTTCGAAAGAGAATACAGAGCGAGGAGTTGGACAAGGAGATGCAAAAAGGTTTTTGGACTCTGGATTGGGGAAAGGATGAGGAAAAGAATTTTGGAGAGGATGAGGAAGAGGGTGAGACAAGATAATGAACAGTCCTTGAGCTGCTGCGCGAAAACCTATGCGACAAACAAGGTGCACCGGTAATCTCCAAAGTCTCTCTGGGGTCAATGACCGCAGTACGTCCCGGGGCATCAATTCAGGCGGCCAGGCCATGAGGGGTTTGGTGAAGAAGCGCAGGATGGTGCTGAGCCAAATGAGCAGTCAATTGGTGCGAAGATTGGCCGTGAGAGTGTATCGTTGTGGAGCTGGCATGCGGCAGAGACGTTGTCTGCTGAGGAGTGTGAAGGTTATGGCTGTGACTTGCGATCAGGCTATGGCTGCCCCCATGGATGGATGTATTATGGCTAGGGGGATGGTGGCCAAAAACGACCCCAGAGAAGGCCACGGGTCACTGATGATGCTTGACTGGCCCATTTGCATGATGCGTCTGACCAACCACGTGGTGACTCGATGGTGTATGTGCACTGCTCGGATGATGATGACTGGTCGCTGCGCCATGATGATTTGCATTGTTGGCGCTGCTGTTGTTGTTATTATTTTGCTGTTGCGACTGTCGCTGGCTGTTCTTTTTGTTTTTCATCCGCCGATTTTGGAACCATATCTTCACCTGTCGCTCCGTCAGATTCAAGTTCCGCGCCAACTCCCATCGCTTCTGCTTCGAGACGTAGGCGTTGTAGAGGAACTCCTTTTCCAGTTCCAAGGTCTGAAATTTCGTGTAGGGCTTGCGTTTCTTGCGAACCGTCACCTGGCCTGTCCATTCCAGGTTTGCACCACCACATCCCACTCCCATACCAGGCACGCCGACGCCGACGCTGGCCAGTGAACCTGCGGGAAACAGGGAAGATGGGGAGGAACCCCACATCACTTAACACAATTAGTATGCCAGGAATGAATTCTATTGCGAGAGCAATAAACTATCGTTAACTTATGACTAAACATGTTATTTATGCAACAAGGTTAACTCAGAAAGCACGAACGACAAGGAATAATCAAATTAAATGCGATGTTATTCAGGTTTGATGATTAAGCGGGGAAATTGTTTACCCTTTACTCTCTTTCTCTTCGCTTATGCGGAAGAAACGAGAACAACTAAGCCGGTCCGTTAATCGGCTTATCGGTGCGTAACCAACACCGTTAGATTTTTCTCCAATATTTCTCTGGCAAACATACCTCTACTACCCACATCTAGCCCTATTCTTCCCGGAATGAAGTATGAATGGTTGTCTGTCAAGAACATGCCGCCATTACTCGCCGTTACTGCATTCCAGGTGCTAATATACTAAACTAAGTGTACCATATATCTCCCCAGAGATTCATTGCATCGATATTTCTTCGGATAGTCAAGCAGGAGTAACTGAATCTAAGTACTTGCTAAAAGCTTTGAAGCTTAGAAGACATAATTATGTTAGAAGACATAATTCTCAGATTAATTTCAAATGCTGGCAGAGATCAGTTTCTTGCATGAAAATGTACTTTTTTTCCACAAAAGTAGCTTCTTGCAATTTTCAAACTCGATGTTTTACGTCAAAATAAAACACGGCGCAAAGCTTGGAAAACATGAAAGATGCATTTGGTCATTGTCGCAGTCCACTTGTGCCAAGGTTGTCTCAGCGATTTGTTGGCAAAGTTGTATGATATAATTGGACCGGTTCTATCAACCGTACTAGAAATATGATGAAACTGGAATATTTGCAGAACGGTTAGTACACAAGCCTTCGTTAAACGAGGCTCAGCGTAACGTTGCTGCACTACACCTGCTATTCCATATCGCGAATAATCTTCTCTACACGATTCCAGGACTGATAATAGCATCATATGTATTTCGAACGAGAACCATTTTTAATTTTCCATTAAGCTAATTTCCTTAAAACTCAAATCTCGACTGATTAATTAAGACCTAATTATAGTGTTTCTTATCTCGTTCGTCATTAAGCAAGAAACATAAAAAGCGAGACATTCCAGAACCCGACGAATTCACAGATAACTTTCGTTTCTATGAGTGAATCATTAAAAACTAAAGATAGAATTTATTGTCCTCTTTATTCTATAAATAAGAGAGAAGCCCTGGAGTGACATCTATCCGACATTCCAATTATAATAAGCAATGTAATGTATACAGTAATATAATTTATGAGTGGCCACAAGTTTTTCAATTTCTCTAACATTTCCCTGACTTTTCTTTTTATTTGGTAAGAAATATTTGATTTACAGATGCATGCATATTTTTCATTGTACACGCATATGTTAATTCTGCTGCGAGGGAGCTTTTTGCGCGATTTTGTAAGAGTTTCTTACAAAAGAAATGTAATGCCTTCTCAATGTCGGCTTGCGTCAAAGGATAAAGGAATCGAAGATGTAGCAACCGGTTGTTAGTTAGATGCAGTGAACAGACATGACTTGAAGCCGTGTATGAATTCACATGCGGTAGTGAGTACATGTGATACGATCATCTTCCACGATATCGTCTACAACCGGCAGACGCATAAACTGTTCCGTTTTACTATTCTCGCACTCCCTCCGAAGCGTTTTACTTTCCCCTCTCTACCTCTCTTTCCCGTTCTTTGTTTCACTCTCCCGTCCCCCAACTCCCTCGCTCTCTTCACCTTGTTGTGATTGCCTAAGCGACAGGAATTTATTGCCCACTAAAACGTGGAAATATGCAAATTATTTAACAAAGGTCAGGATTCCCACAGTAGTCAACACGTGGAAGGGCATGTGCATGGCTTTGGTGATTCCGATTACGATTTAATCGTATCAGCTGATTTTACAAACGTCTGTGCAGAGGTGTTTTAACTTTAATTAGTCCGGCCAATGATGCTGGAAAATAATCGAAGTTATTTCCATAAATTGAGATGCTTTTCATTCAATTATCAAAATGTCCAATTAACAATGTTCAGATACTAATTAGGATCCGAAATAATTGAATTCCTTCAATCTAATAAAATGTCTACCTAGCAGCGGTGCCATAACTCGAGTCTCCCTTCTGTTCCCCCTTAGAATAGAAAGAGGAAAAATAATTCCGGAAGCTTCTCGTCACCCTCGGGAGTGAAAAGACTTTTCCACAAATGTCTATGCCAGGTACGCATTGGAAATATATAGGGTCTTTTCAGCCGCTGTTGCGACTGTGTGGTAGTTACGGTTGATGGCAACTGTGTGGAATATATCGTGTGGACATCAGGGGAACCCCGCTGGGGCATATTCGCCTACTATGCTTCGGGAGAGGTAATACCGATTTAGGGGAAGTCGATATCTACCACATTGTTCAGGCTGATTTACGAATGCTTTCATTAGAAGGGTCAGAATGGAAAACCAAAAAAGCACAGAACGTCCTGTCATTCCTGCATCTCCTCTCTGATTTAGGGCGTTACGCTAATAAACAAAATGCTGCTAATGCAAATACCTTCAAAACGATATGTCCCAAATTGCGTGAAATATGTTTTTTATTCTCTTTTCATAACCACCACCCTTCCTTATTTCATGCATCTCTAAATATATTCAAATTTCCAGAATTTCGGCACATATTTTCCGAGGGCGTTTTTTCATATTCAGAAAAATTTTGCATTTCATCAATTGCTAAAAATAGACAAAAAAGGTAAATTTTGAGAAAGGTAAACAAAGGTTTAAAAAGATTTTAAAACTTTAAAAGATTTATTCATCAATTTGAATATAAAACAGAAAGTATAATATAAAAAAGAAAAAGTTCAGTTGAGGAGAATTTGTATTTTTAGAATCATGGTTTTTCCGTATTGCGTGAGCTGAATCTCGAATAAGCGATCGAAGAACGAAAGAGAGACTGTAAAGGATGAAGAAACGGCCTAAAAAGATATTACAGCTGCCATCTATTGGGGCCGGCAAAAACTATTCTAGCCGCGCATCGTATTTTCCCTGCCACGCGTAAAGAATAATAAACTGTGGAATCTTACAAGTGGTAAGTTTCGGTGGCAATCGGTTTTATAGACTAAAAACGTTTTATTGACTCAGCGAATGAAACTTGGATATAATTAGCGACTGAAACTGAAATTTAGTTGCAGGCATTGAGAACCACCTTAATCATAAATCACGGCTAGTTCAACGTCTCCTGGCAAAAGGCGCCTCAGGATTATTTATTGCGATGTTTTACGAGTTGTAAATAATATTTACACGCAACGCGGTGAGATTAGGGCCTGGCTATTGTTAATAAAATTGCCATTTTTTGCCATTTACAGAGGCTAACCTTTGCTATTCTCCCACAGTTCTAAACAATTTCAGACCCGTTCAAATTTATTCAACAGATCAATTTATCGGGTTTATTTATCGGATTACTTATCGCAATTAGAATTGATTTGACAAGATCCGCAGGAAAAGAATAAGTTATTTCGTAGAATGAATGGTTACAGGTTTTTATGATTTTTATGAATTTTATTGAACGTGAGGAGTTGGTTCAGACTTGAGGGTAGAGGGTTGAAAAAGAGAGAGCCAGAGTTGTAACGGGAAGGGCATGTTGGCAGAAAAAGATAGAAGACAGGGTCATGGAACGGATCAGCTGATCGGAGGCGCGCGCGAGAGTTTACGAGTTGCGGCCGCCAATAAACCCGCCGTTCGTTGTTGCTCATGCGACGTTTCACGAGCTATAGGGACCGTGGCAAAGGGGGGAGCAGGGGGCTGACCAGACGCATGAATGAACGATGACTTTACTTTTTTGCAAGAGATCGACATTTTTAGAATCTGGACCATGATCTCCCTTCGGAACCATATTTGGAAATGATCTACAAGTTGATGGCACATCATTCCTAATCTGCATTATCAGTTTTTGAACGTTCGAAACTGGTTTGCCATTTTTCTGTTGAGAACATCAGGAATTGATATCAAGAGTTCAGGAAGAGTTCTCATCAGGAGTTTTTAGATAATGATTTTTATACAAAAATTACATATGCTCATTTTTAGATTCTTCATGTTTTCCAAAAACATGGTCGTGTATACACCATCGTACGTTAAATCATCCGATGGCTATTAATCTGAGAGCAACGTAAAATTTCAGTGCTAATTTACGATACAGAAAACTGTCAACTTTACGACTTCAGTGGCGCGTGAGATCCCTTGGAGTCGCATGCACGTGGAAGCGGCGACCATCCCGACCCTGACCTGCATAAAATAGCCATTTCGATACTAATTAGAGAATGATCGTTCACCTTGCGGTACAGGCTAAGGTAATGGATCACAGTTAAGATCCAGCGAGGGAAAAGAGAGGGGAGAAGACCCAAGAATTTACTTTCATTTTATACATCTTATGAAGATCCATTCTTATTTTACAGATATATCAGTTAGGTGAGTGAATTCATCAAAGGATTGTATGGAATATTTGAAGTATAGAATAATTGCAATACTCAATAATTGCAATACTTGCAATATCTATACCATGGAAGAATCTGATGATCAGATTCTCCGATGATATCATATTTAAAGAGGACCACCCATAACTTGATTCCCAGGTTCCACATGTTACAGTTGATCAGATTAGTGAATATTATGCAAATGAAGGAGTTGATGCTTACCTGGTGTTGGATAGGGACTGCTCGAAACCGGCTCAGTCGCGCCGTAGTTCCTGATCCCGGTGTAGCTATCATGTGGAAAGGTGGCTTCTGCAGCCATGACTGCAGCCATCCTCCCCCGGTCCTCAGCAGCCGAAGGTGTCAGGTACGAAACGCTTGCCTGGGAGTGGGCATGGTGATGACCCACCGTGTCCACTGGATGATGATGCCTCGCCGTTGTGTAGGGGGGATAGTTGCACCAACTCTGGGAGAAGCTCTGATGACAGGACACTGCGGGATCCGTGGTGCCGGCTGCTCCGGAGGACGAGCCTCCGGTCGACGAGGTTGTGGTAGCGACTCCTCCCGCCGAGTTGTACGACTTGTAGTCGGAGGTGGAGCCGGCAGCCGATGTGGCTGCAGCGGGTGACCAAAAGCTCAGAGTCGCTCCGGCCTTCCGGTTGTCCCTGGAGGAACCGGATGTGGAAGTAGGGTCCGCTGCCAGGTTGTAGTAGGTGGGAGGATTAGCGCCTCCGTACGCCTGGTGATGATTTAGAGATTCCGTCCCGGTGGAGGAGGAGTAGTGGGTGTCCTGGGGATGATGTGGGCTGTAACTCCAGCCGCCCTGAGAGCCAGCTGACGAGGAGTGCGAGTGCCGAATCACCCCTGCGGCTCCGGCACCAGGAGTACTCGAGGGTTCGACGCAGGTAACGTCCCCGTAGGTCGAGCCTGCTGGTGTTGCAGTTAACCTTTTGGCGGGTATGTGAAGGGGCCCTGCGGCACTGTTGCTCGCGACCGAGGAGGCGCTCGGCGAGGTCGAGCTCGCGCTGGCTGTAGGTGGTGGAGGTGCTGTCGATGCAGAGGCTGGGGCTCCCGGTGAAGTCGGTGTCGCGGCTTGCTGGTGAGATCCTACCGAGGAATTCTGGTGTTGAATTGATGCAAGAGCTGAGGTCGGGGCTACAGGTGGCGAGCTGTCTTCGTAGGGGGTGCCGGGCATCATGGCCCACCAGGTCAACCCGGCGGTATTCCCCGTTCCGGTGGCTGTCCCCATCGGCGTGACGGAGCCAGGGTGGCCCACGCCGGAGCCGCACAGCGGCGCGGCGTGCACATTGTCGTACAGCGTCGCCGTTGAGCAAGCCACGTGATCGGTGATGGTGCAAATAGTGGCCGTGAATTTCCGGTATTATAACGACGACCGCGATATCGATTTTGATAAGATAGCGGGATTCCGCGAACCGCGGGGTTTTCGACGAGTGGATTGAGATTGAGGTTCACCAGGAGGTCGTCATCGTCGTCGTCGTCGGTGGTGAGGTAAATAAAGGAAGAAGCGCGTGCGAGAGGCAGGTGGGGATAGGGAAAGCGCGAGAGGGAGTCACGGGTTGGTGGTAGGTAGGGGGCAGCAGACAGGTGGAGGGGTGAATACACGGCGGGACGTGTAAAAAGCGCCAAAGGCAAGTCCGGCGGACCGAGATAAGGATGTTAGCGTTGATGAAAATCCAGGCAGGTCGACGAACGCGTAGATTCCAGTGTCACGTGTGGAGTTCAGGTTTCAAGTTGGTCCAGGTTGTTGTAAGCACAGGGCGATTGAAACAGAAAGCAAAGTACACGATACACTTTAATATGTTGGTCTCGATAATTCAAGCGGATGGAGTGTTTGAGTCAAGTCAGCTCAAACGTTCACAGTAACTGTGGAGGGTTGACATATCTGATGACATTTCGCATCGAGGAGCACACATGGAAATGTCACTTTGACACTTGGCAATCGCTATCCTCTCTAGGTCGAGGGTCAGGGTAACAAGATTTTTCCTTCTAGGTTTCACTCCAAATTGTCTAGCACGCTTAACCCGCATTTCATAACTCTAGGTAAACTATTATCACGGTCATTACACGTTTCAACCTCACTAAAAGTCACCGAATGCCGACAAACCATGCGGTTACGGACCTGTCAAGGAAAAAAAAAATTTTTTTTCACTGGTAGAAACCTTTAGGTCAGGAGGGATCCTGGTCCTAAGAATCAACCACGATTTCTCTTTCCGCGTATCCAAAGGCAGCAGGTAGTCTCAGTAAGCTCGAGACAATGTGGTAGCAAGGGGTCGAGTAGGTCTCGAGTGGGACAATACTGCACTCACACACTATCACACGCATTAAGGATCCCCTTTATTCTCGTTGGCCTCGCTGAGCCGAACTGAACGTCGACTGAGCTCTGCCAGTCGCTTGGAGCCGACAGCCAAAGACGATGGTCGCGCGATCTCTCGGCTTGTTCCCCCAACCAAACTACCAACGACGTCACCCAACCTATCCCCCCCTCTTTTCACCCCTTACTATCCCGCTCCCCCCTGCACCCACGACCAAACTACCCCCTCCTGCGTCCCTGCCTCCCCACCCACCCTTCCACGTAGTCGCCAGACACAAACAAACTAATAAGCTCGTCCTATCCGCTTACTCTGTGCAGAGCTATCTTCTCTTTGGGAAGCGGTACCTGATTGAGAAACTGGAACGGTTGAAATAAGAAAATACTAGACTACGGAGACTGTCTTTCCTCACAAGAATGCGCATGAAAGGATGAAAGAAAAGTGGATGAAAAGTCAAAATAATATCAGCATGTTCTTAATTATCAGAACAATTTTATAATCAATCAGGATACCCGGAGTTAGGATGTCCTGATGGTTTTCTAGATGTCTCAATGGAAGATGAGTTTTCATGGTTTTTGCACATGAGGAATTCAAGGTGTTATTTTATAGTTATATTATAATTCTTCTGAATTTTAGGATTTTAAAGTGATTAGAAAAATAGACACCTTCTTTAGGTGATGGGGATCGTAATCTAGATTCCTTTTTCTTTTATAATGAGTGGCAGAAGTGATGAATTATTCGGGTCAGGGGATCGGAATTGGTTCGCATGGTTACTTCAGGTCGATGAGTTCCAACTTCGCAGACGGATTATACTCCAGTCGCGAGTGATAACCGCGCGAGCTGCGATCGTTATAACGGGCAACGCGATCATGAATGGACTTTATAGCGTCCCCGGCTCCTATAGGTATAGATGGAATGCTCAGTTTAGTAACTACGAGTTACCACGAGGCACTTACAAGTTCACGTCACGAAGTTTCTGTAACGCAAACATTTCATCGTAGCAACACCTTTGAATCAACCCTTTAACATCTGAGATTAGTGTTTTACATGAAAGTCGCACAAAAGGATTGACTTTTCAAATAGTTTCCTTTGAGAGAAGGGCCTTAGAAGTTTCCTTAAGGGCTTATGTGAAAGCTTGAATTAATCATACCCTCAATTATAATTATAAATTATAAATTATAATTATAATTCATGAATTACTTCTGCATAGTGAAAATCTGGTAAAATTCCAAACAATTCAAAGATCGTCCAAAAGTCACATCCCAAGTTACAAACAAAATAACACGAATTTCGTCTTAGATTGCCAAGTGTCATGTAACGTGTCGCCCTTCATGCAGGCGTCATAAATTGAAATGGCGTGACTGTTCCACATCCAAATGTAAAATGGTCTCTGAACCATTTACAACATTTGGATCGAAAGTGTGTCACGCTTTAAGGGACACACTTCTAAATTTAAATTTCTTAAGATCTCAGGGACCTTTTACAAAACGACTACGTCTAAACAAACAAATATTGTCTATTAAAATTTGATGCACTTGGTGCAGTGACTCACCTTGTATACCGGCCACGGTTGAGGATCGGAACACGGGGGGGAACCTGAAATGTTAGCAAACATAGTCCGTGAGCCAAACGCAATACATCAGATCGAAAACATCACATAAATGTCGGATTTAACGAGCCTGATAAGCAAATATCAGACACACGTTCCCCGCGATATTACTATTTTTGCCTACAAGAGTGCAAGGCCCTTCATTAGAGAGAAGGGATAATTTACTCGCTTGTGAAATATTGCCCTCTGCAGAGTCATAAAGTGATAAATGTTGAAGTTAAAAAGAATGGCAAGGAGCTTTTAAAATAATTCCAAAAATTTACGGAAATGTTAAATGGTTCTGGAAATGTGGTTCATGAAAAGGCATTACATCCAATGGGCCATATTATGGGCCTTTGATTAACTCATGCGTTGCTAAACGTGATAATATATTTCCAAAACAGCTCATCATCTTTTACACTAAGATTGACATGCCTTAGTAGGCAAGTCTCGAGGCAGGTGCAAAGATGCTTGAAATTTGAAATGAGCATTACTTGGAAAACGTGTATTACTCTTAGAAGTTGTGATGAAATCTGTAATGAAATTGTGCAGTTGATGAGATGGAAAATTGTCTACATACCTGTTGCACAGATCGAAAGGGAGAAACGTCTTCTCCACCGCGCCGAACACTTTGAGGCCTTTTGTCTACTGGTTGGGGGAAAAAAACGTCAGCCTGGAACGAAACAAGAAGTGCCGATTAAACGGTGTACTCGCTGATATAACGCGTTAGTAATAGGCCGCGCGCGGCCATGACTTTTATACATGGGGTGAATGGTTTATGTCGCGGCAGGTATAAAGTTCCATGGCTTGTAGAGTCGTTAATGGGCGCCACCCCGTAACGATACGCTTTTCGACGTAGATTCAGAAGCTACTTTCACCAGACTACTTTAATCGCGGCACAAGCTATCAGAGTTTACTTTAGTCTCGGTGTAACCTATGCTACTGCAATAAGCGCCACGTAATGGCGTATTAAAGTTTCTCCTTGAAAATAATTAACCGCTTAATAATTAACTGTTGCCGAGTCGCTTATCAAAGCAATTGAAGGTGTCCATTTTTCAGGAGAATAATCTGAAAGACAAAATGCAGCGACTCAGTGATTAATTTAGGTCGAGGGGTTGATCAGTATCACTCTTGGAATCTGGTGGAAACTATATCTTAATCATTCTTAAAAAGACTTTTTATCCTTTAACATTCCCTTCTTCCCTTGATATTGTTATCTTTTAAAGTTCCACGAAGTTATTTGAAATTTCTAAGAACGCTAATCAACAAAAATATGTTGTATTCATTTTTTACTTGAGATTATATCAAGCTCGAAATAAAAACCGTGAATTTCTTTTTCTAATTGTAACATTATATTTTTAAGACTTTTCCCAGTGAAAAATTCAAACATCGATAAATCCCGAGAGGAAATATTCTTGCTACATTCCACATTGTCAGGCCCCCCTCGATATCGAAAAAATGCCGCAAAAGATGTGACA
Source organism: Synergus gifuensis (assembly GCA_904066015.1). Classification (NCBI taxonomy): domain Eukaryota; kingdom Metazoa; phylum Arthropoda; class Insecta; order Hymenoptera; family Cynipidae; genus Synergus; species Synergus gifuensis. The sequence goes on from CAJFCO010018153.1 coordinate 44,243, forward strand.
GAAGCGTGAAAATTCAATAGAAAACGTATGAATGTTTGAGAAACAAGTGGAGTTGATATACACTGTCTTTCTTTATGATTTCCTCTTTCTCCCTCCTTTTTGCGTCGCTCGCTATCGAGAAAAGTGTTAAGGTAAATCTCTCGGGGGTGAATTTACGGCACATCCGGTGGGTGAAGCGTTGCGAATAGAGTAAGAGAAGCGTTATGTGAAAACCGACTTGGGGACAGAATGTATTCACAAGAGACTAAAAAGTGCTTCATAGAATTCTTCAAAATTCTATACCTTAGAAATCTGATCCTCGATCCTATAGAATCCCTCCATCTCAAAAAATCTCTCCTTCAATTTAATAAAAATCCTTTAATCAAATGTAGAGCAATCATTTCAAGGAGTGAATTTTAAAAGTGACTCTTCTTCAAGAAATTCCCCTAATAGAAAAATCTGAATCATTTTCTCTTAGAAGATTTATAGTCCCTGGCCTCTCAAAAGATCGTGTTTCCCTATTGAATGCACGAAAATTTCGCAGCTGATGAAGTGCCTCCTTTTTACCTAAACATCCACGCCGTCATTGATCTCAGGGTTTTCTGGTGAATCCAGGTGGGAAAAGGAAAATGGTGGCACGTGTATAATTGACAAACTGTGGGTAGGACGAAGTGCTGACAGAAGGAAGGTTATTTCAGGAGGGTCGAAGGGGCCGAGAAATCACATTGGCGCTTTGAAGTAGACGAGAGGTGAACGGAGATTGGCCCCTGGTACGACAATATAGCCGGACACGAGAAAGCTTTTGCTTCCCTTCCATTTTTCTCGACATTAGGATCCCACGTTTCCACCAATGTTGATTCGCTCGCTCCCAACGGATTTTTCCGGAATTGTATTCCTCCGTGTAAACAGTTTCACGCAGATTAATTCCAGCCTCTAATTTTATTCATGATTTATAACTATTGGCAGGGATCAGGAATTCAACTTTGGAAATCAATATAAATTGGAGCATCTTCAGGGAGAAAATGCAGGAAACAATTAGAAGATGTAAATCAAAGAAAGGAAATGCGGAGTATTTTGAAGGTGAAGAAGAGGCCTGGAATTGAACTTTGAACCATAAGGAGTGACGTTTACTGTCCTCAAAGTGACTTTAACGACAGATTTTGATAAGAGCACTAGAATCGTCAGAGGGTCGATATTTATCGTCCCCGTTATTCTCAGCGGTAAACTTACATATATTCAAGATTATTTAGTGGAAAACACGTGGTTGGCTCGCGACTCGCGACTGTCAGTCATAAGTTCTATTGACACGCCCATTGTTTAAGTGCCAATACAAACGGCGTGGCGTTCGGCGCAAATTTATTACCGATAAAATCAACCAGCATTTTATGGTCTACAGGTATGTAGGTGGAACGTCGTCAGCTTCCGTTTCAATCGAGGGTAGTATCCCTAATTAATGCACGCGCAATGTTAAAATCGATTTTAAAATCAAAGATTGTTACAATGATGAATAATAGAAAATTGCGTAATCTTGAATGGGATTTTCAGTTTATAATATATACTGGAATAGATGGTTACAATTCTTTTGTGTTTTGATATTTTGAACACGTTTTGAACAGTGAATTTGATATATATTCGCGTTTAGGGAGGGAAAATACAAAGTGTCTGAAATGTAGCAGCGAATCGTCTCAATTTAGTGTAAACATGTAGAAATACCAGTTATGGGCATAAGTACTCCATGTAGAAGTGTGTAATTTGAATATTATTTAGAATTGCATAATTTGAATATTACATTCACACAACGTGTGACTGTCACAAGCCTTTGAAATGGGAATGAAGGGTCAGAACTTGAAATGAAGCGCCACGCAATGAGGGGTTCTCGTTTTCGGTGTTTCATGACGAGAATATATACAAGGAGACACTTATACGACTTATAATGTCCTTGCCACATGAAAATTGACTCGTAAATGAGAGCAGGACCAACTCCACTGGGTGCGAATCAAGTAATTTCAAGGCGATGATATATATATATATATATATATATATATATATATATATATATATATATACAATATAAATAGAATAAAGGATAAAAAAGTAAAGAACTCTCAAGCTTACTCAATTTTTCAGATTAAATCGTTCGGAAAATGACAATTATTCGAAAAAAAGTAATGGTATTAAGTTTATCTAAAGAAATAATTTGAATTTGAAAATATTCCCTCAATTACTTCTGCAAACCAGGCAAAAGTAAATAATTGAGAACTTAAAATGCAAATATATGGAGGATTTGAGGTCTAGGTACATGATTATACGGAAGTTTCTGGGGCAGATAAGGTTTATCCCGAAAGTGGGATTTTATTCTGGCAAACTTTCTCGTAGAAGGTAACGACTTAGGCGTTGAGCAGAGAAAGCCGAACATCCTTCGATAGGGATCCGAAGCAAGTTGGTTCGGTGACCATTTCGTTTATAAGCCCGAGTGAGTTTCAGCGACCACTTTAAAGTTGGGACGAGTTATCCGGCGCAGTAGTTCCTTGGGGAAGCGCGCGTCTGCCATATTGGCCTGGCTCGGGTTTGCCAGTGGAACGAAGGTCCCTGATTGGTCTACCCTTGATGGAGAATGAGCTCACGAGGGAGGGTGAAAGGCGTCTCGACGCCTTGTCGAAAACGGCACGCGTCACGTCACACGTTACTCAACTCAAACCCACCCTCTCAGTTCTACCGACCCTCGTATAATATTTTTCCTTTTTTCTCCTTTCTTACCCTCTTCGTTCTTCCAATGTTGATATAGTGTCTCATACACCCCCACGGGGGTGAAATATTCATTTTAATTCTTCTTTTAGTGAGAACTCTACGTTTTAGAGGAAAGGGTTGACTTTTTTAATCAAAGAGAAGATTGAATTGCTTTCTGTATAAATATTGGTGTCGTTCTTGAAGTTGAGAAAATGAGCTCGCTTTTTGTTTGTGTACAAGATTTTCCGCTCTCGGACTGAAAGAATCTTTGATTAAGCTGGCTAGACTCAATGGCGCTTTTGTTTTTATAGAAGAAAAAAATTAAATGGGGTCAGGAGGTCTTTGAGACTGAAATGACGTCAAAGATAAACAATTCTCTAGGGGGTAAATCTTATTTGCTTATAGATTTTACTGCAATTCCTGCGTAGAATTTTTTATGGAAAAGGAAATATAATGCAGTTTCATCTAGTTCAATTTTCCAATACAACTTATTCCAACAATTAAGTTCCTTATCTTTATGATTAATTTATGCATCTATGCATTATTCAATAACTTTTTCTGTAAAGTTGTCGTTGTTAAAAGCCAAGATTTTAAACCCCTTTGCTTTTGGGGCCACGACCTATGGAATTTAGAGAGTCCGGGCAGAAACAGAGCGGGAGAGAGAAAGAGCGAGCTAACAATAGTGAACAAGAGAGATAGCTTGATCCAACGAGAGAGGAAAATTGACACAAGGGAAAGGAAGAGGGAGAAGAGAGATAGAGACTGAGACTGCCCGACGACGACGGTTCCCATGACGACGCAACCCCAGGAACACGAAACGTTCTTGGCATCCTGGACTCAATACCGACTCGTGCTTTACTTTCACGTAGCTTCAGAGCGGAACAAACCAACCGGATCTTTTGAATTCTCCAACCCTTCTAAGACTTCAACGAAGTTCTTGTCCAAATGGCAGAAATACTTCTTGCTTACTCGTCGCTACTCCAGCTACAACTTTATATATTGAGTTCAAGGGGTGGGACACGTTGAATACAAACTACCGACTTTAAGGGTAAAAAAGGAAGGAAAAGTATGCGCCAGGTTCGACTACTTAATTATGGGTTATGACTGCAGCCGTGGCTCTGCCCGTGGGCATTTTGTCCCGAATACAAACGCGATCTTCTTGACTCGACCTGCTATATCAATGTATCCAACACCAAAACCAAACCAGTTCGTGTCACGAACTCTGCGCAGCATTTGCATTACATTTCCGACTGGTATTATACATTTTATGACCACGACGATGCATCCTACTAATTAAGGACTTGGCTGAAAAAAACAATGCTGGAGGACTGATTCGAATTCATATTTCTATTGTTTGGGAGGATAACAAATCCGCAGAGTCGGTGGCTGGAGAACAATCAAGAGAGGACAGATATTGTTGAATGAAAAGGGAGTAAGAAAAATGTTTTGTTAAAGTGGTATATTGACTTTTATGGTTGTCGAGTTCAGGTTGCTCCTTTTTTTAAACACAGAAAACATCGGGAATTTTTTCTATTCTGTCTTTACTGAAGCAGTTTTTTAACTGGATTATTTTTGCGCCTAAAATGAAATTATTGAATATGAAGGTGAAAATCTAGAAAAAGAAGTGAAGAAAAGTTTGGAAAACTTGGGCAAGGTTCGAAAAAGGGGTTGGTTGGGGGCTTAAAAAAGAATATATGGAAAAGGGGGTGGCAAAAGGAATTTGTAAAAGTGGGTCTAAAGAGGGGTTTGGAAAAAATAGTCCAAAAAAGTTTGGAAAAGTAAGAAAAGTAAAGTAGTACTATAGGGATGTGGATAAATCTCTCTCTTATGAAACTTTCTAAAAATTTGCATAATCTTTCATCATTAATTTGTTAATATGGGAACTATAGAATCTAAGCGTTCATAATTGAGCTATTTTAAACCCATTATGATATCAGTTGATAAATTGACGGATGGTAGCTGATAAATTTAATTTACGATTCATAACTTCATTTATGAACGATAAACATGCAAAGGTAGAATAATAAATAATTGAAACAGATGTTAAGTTAATGCTTTCGTCTCTGCAGCAAAGAAATAACAAATTGGATGTGTTTCAAAAGACTTCAAAAATTAGCATCTTCATTTTTTATTTTACTTATATATATATAGCTTGGGACAAGAAGTCAAGGTATTATCATTTTAAAATGTTCTGATTACTGGGACTATCCTCACTTTTTTTCTACTTAGTTTCTAGTTTCCAGGAAGCCACCATTTTTCTTAGATTTTAAGTATGGCTCACATTCCACAAGATCTCGAGCCACCATTATTTTTGGCGTCGAGATTGCGCCTCTGTCATCATATAATCTGAAGAAAGCATCGTTTATCTCATGCGTCTAGAATTCTATCATCATAAGAATGACGAAAAATACATGAATGCGTACTGAACACGGTGCTTCCGTTAGTGGCTTCTAGGTTTCGAGACTTTCAACTGATTGTGAGTTTAGGATTTAGGTTCCGCCCAGGGCAACTTGAAACCCACACGTATCACCTATACCATTCCTCAACATATATATATATGTATAGTGGGGACGCTCTATAAATAATTCAACCAAAATAATATGATTCTCTCGTCTCAACCTCGGATCTTCAGACTCAATTTGGAACCCCAGGACGAAAAATACTTAAACACATCTCAGTCGCTTGAATTTTTCCTATGTTTTTAATGATAACCTAATGAAGAGATTTAACATCTCGTAAAATTGATGATTATGATAGAGAAATTACGAGAATTATAGGATTCACATCAATAATTCATGATTTTCCCAGCATTTATGAATTTTGTAACTGAATTTATACTTTTATCATCTACAAAAGAAAAAAAGAATAGAAAAATTTGTACAATTAAATTAACTCCTGTTTGAAAATCAAAAACTCTGTTCTCGTTCTCCTAAAACGAATCAATTTTATTCCGTTTAGGACCGCTGGGAAATATTGCTCACCGCAGATTATCTGATCTGATAAATGAAAATCTGAGCTTTTATATCGTCATTCGAAACTTCCATTTCCTACTTCCTCTATTCATGAAATGCGAATGCATTTTTCGATGCGATTCAATATTTTCATTCAAAGGTCGTCTCTGTCTGATGCTTCTGCAAAAATGCAAGATGGAGGCGAATAATTCACGGACTTGCGAATTACTGAGTCTGAATGGGTTTTTTAATCATATTCTTATAAGAACGTGACAAATTTTAATTGAAAATTCATGGTAATGTAATATAACAATAATTTAATGAAAATAACAATTTAGATTTCAAGGCATCATAATTTATACAACTAAATTAACTACTTTTAGAATATACTTTTACTGTATTTTCTTACTCTCATCTTTTACATACTTTTTTTATGTTTGTGGCATTGACATAAAACATTGAAACCAAAAAAAAACGTGAAGCAGAAAAAACTAGACAATACATAGGAGGAATATACTGAATTTTATAAGGTCACCAGATTTTATGAATTCTAGAGACACATCAGTTTGGACCAGCCCAAAAATGTATACACCAATGGCAGCGGATAGTTTTTTTTTTCATGGACGTTGATCTCTGGATAAAGGAATAAGACGGAAATCGCGACATGAATTATAAATGATTCCAAGGAAAGAATACATAGAATAAAATGAAGAAAAAAGGGCTTTGCAATGTCTTCACGTGTATAATATTTCAATTCTTATATTTGGTCCTTGAAATTATTTCCTTCTTCTAAGAACAGTTAATCATTTAAATATTTAATTAAAATTTAAATTAATTAGTTTTATCCAGTTTTCGGTATACATTTTCCTCTCCGACTAACTTTACACAAAGCAAACTAGAATGAAAGGAAATATTTAAATTAGAGAAACTGAAATACCCAACCGCAGAACTTAAACTGAATCTCTCCAATTTTTTCTGATGAGTTTTTATACCAAGAGAAAGTTCTTCTATCCCCGAATAGTCATCTGATGGTTCGACTGGCTCACTTCTTAAACGTCTTTCGTGAATACAACCACGTTTCCAAATCTTTCTTCCTTCCATTCTTCTTTCTTAATATATTTCCAAAAGTGACTTTAAAAAGTGTATCTAGTGATTATAGCATGTGATAAAAAGCTACATAAGTACAAGTTCTTAAGTGATGTGCTTAAAATAATGTTATTAATTCTTTGAAAGACCTCTAAGAAATATATCTGCAATATTTTCAGAAAACTGTATTCCAATTATCAAAATAGACTCGAAACTGAATGCGCATTCCAAAAAAAGCTAAAAAGAACTTCCAGCACTTTTAATGCTGGTTTTTATCATAAAATTTTAAGCGGTCGAGCGATTAAGACACGACTACTGTTAAATTGCAGACAAAAGCCGCAGTAAGATATTGAAAATTAAGGATCAATGAACTATAATTAGCGGTGGTTGATGCCTTTGTGTCATTGCTACTTTATGGCGGCTATTCACTCCGCAAAAAGGATGCAGGAACCTCTGATTGTGAGCAATTCCAATAATTGAAAGGCATGCACTTCTCCGAGTGCAACTTTGCAATTTTTTGCCCGACTTTCGGAGTTCATGTGTTTTTATAATTGTATCGCATCTGCGATTGAAAAAATTCCCATTATCTGTAACAAATAAAAATCGTCACAAAACTAGGCTTAGAAATTTCACGAGAAATGCACTTTGAAAGGCTCTGAGCATCGACACGGACCGCGCGCGCGCCTCCATAAAATGATCGTAAAAACTTAATTTTACGAGAGGCATAATATATTTGCCACCACCAGCAGAAGAAGCACCGAGTCCAAGCGGGGTAAAATTTTGTAAATATGTGTAAACATCGTGGCACGCGCGACTTCTCAATTTAACTCTCCAAATTCGGTTTTTGACCTCCGAATTTAGCTCCTTTAATATCAAATTACATTTGACGTCATCTTAAGCAAGTCTCTATGAATTTTAAAAGTAATTATCATTTTTATTAATGTGGCATATAATTATCCGCGTTGAAAGATTGTGATTTACATACCTCTGCGATTCTATTTTACATTATTCCGAGAAGTATATAACTTGAGAAAGATCAAGGATTCGAGTTCCGACGGAAAATAAACGAACCTAACTTATACACTTAAACTCGGTTAAGTGAAAGATTTAGCGCTAATTAAACGAGCTTTAATGAGGCTCAGTGATAATTATGAATTTATTCTGCAAATGTAATCTATGAATTGAATTTTTCATAGTTTCTAAAACTAAATCCCACGTGTGCTTAGAATTCGAATCGAGAAGGGATAATAAAACGAGAGAGGCACTAAAGGCATTAACGACAGCAAAAATTGCTCTTTCCATGAGAAACTATTCGAGAAAAACAAACTCCAGAATTGAAAAGAGAAAAAGAGTTAATAAATCAACATCTCGTTTAGAAAAGAACTGATAAATCATTATTTAAAAGATCAAGTGTCTACTTGAAAATATTCTTTTTATGATTATAATTGTCAGTTTATCAAATTCCAAATTATGAATAAAATTCTCTCCAGAGAAATAATATAAAATATAATTACTTTATATACAGACGATACTCCCGTTTTTTAGTGTTATTTCTCCAATAAGTAACCCTGATAAAATTTAATGATATGCCAAACAAGACTTGAAAAAAGTAAATTAAATGTTTGCAAAAACCTTATTCCTTATATATTTCTGCAGAGGAGATATGCAATTATTTCGATAATAAGTGCACGACGGACTAAATTGAAAGGTACCCAAACGGCTTTTCGAATACTCGGCATTTCTGGTTTAACCAATGGTAATGTGCCTTTCCGTTTACGACTAATTAATAGTCGAAGATTCGAGCCTTAACGAGCGAGCCTGGGGAAGACAAGATGGAGGTTTTGCGGAATTCCCTTTATTAACCGACATTTTTACCATTTTAAATTCACTCGTTCGTGGATTATGGGGGAAGGGGAGAGAGATACAATCATCCAATCCTGCATGTGGGTGGTCTTCTTATAGAATCGCTTATAAATGACCGCCGTGTATTTAAAACGTGATCGCGGTACCAGTTGATCTTCCTTCGATCCTGGCTTCCAATTGGTGGGTTCACAATTTGCATTGCTGGCGTGTTACGCATGAAGGTTGATACATCAATAAAAAAGGGAGGCGGTATTCAAAAAAAAGAAAAAGAGCGGTTCTGGAAAATAAAGATTCACAAGATTTCCAAACATATTTCTTCCAAAATATTTGCCAAAACATTCTTTCAAAAGAATTTTTTATCTATTGAGGAATAAGCCCTAAAAGAATTTTTTCAAGATTTTTTTTCGAAAACCACTTTTTTTAGATAGGAATGGGAAAGTTACATGATTGCGTATGAATTTTGGGGTCGCGTGTCTGGGACCCTGTCTATACAACCAACCAAGCTATGATAGTATGTATATTGTGTTTGTATATATGTATAGGTGCGAGTCGTCTAACGACGATTACTTTAACGACCCATATTAATTGGCACAATAAAACCTGGCATAACAAGGGCTTAATTATAATATTGAATTATGACCCAGGTTTATTCTTGTCATGCAATGTTAACGGTGCTATTGCCCACGCTATTCAGTGTCGCTATTTAAAGTTTCATTCACGATACTGATTTATTATTCCAAGGTCAAGTACAGGGATATACTGACAATAATGCTGTGTTCCAAGCAAGGTATACAAAAAAGGTGTGCATCTTTAGAAAATACGAATTTAATCTTCGTATAATTATTTCCATCATTTCGACTCATGAACATTTGTTAGTTTACAAGATACATACATTAGTACAAGATTAATCTCATTATTGCTGCTGGTACCTTCATTTTCAGGTACTTATGCGTTCGAAAGCATGAGATTTCACATTTTTACAATTATGTAATGTATTAAAATTCATACTTCGTATAATATAACATCTACAGCGCATATTATTGAAAGCTTTCAACAAATTTGCATCGATTTAAATAACCTTATCCATAAACAATCCATCCAACCTTTTCCAGCGCTAATCCGTGTACGGAAAACAGAGAAATAAATAATTATAGCCATTTTCCATCTCAAGCACCTCTCTTAACTCATTCTGATTATTCATGCAGCGATATGACCCTGATTTTTTGCATTTCATCTTTTTTCCTCCAAGCAGCGTTTAAGGCTCTGTTCTTCATATCCGAAGGACACGTTTTGCAATAGATAATTAAAAAAAATGTGCATCTTCCATTTAATGTCAGCCTCATTCTAAATTACCACAGATCGTGCGGGCGGTCTTTCATCTTTCGCCTTGGTTGTTAATGCGTCACCTGTAATTATAATATCTCGATAATATAATATCTCGCTAATATAATATCTCGATATTATAATGAATGAATGAATCGCATAGCAAAATTTGCAACCACGTTACGAAGGCGCAAGGTTATAATAATTCCCATGTCGAGATACTGAATGAGTTATACGATTATAAATTGGCTTTCGCAGTATATACGCGATTTTGTAGGACACTATTTACGAGGACTAGCCGTGTGTCTCGTTTATAGCGGAAGTAGAATGATGTGCCATGGTTAGCGCCATCTGGTGAACTATGATGTCCCATAACGAGAAGATCCTCGTGTGGGTAAGGCTCTGTCCATTGGGAACGGTCCAGTCGCGACACCCACCCCATCTTCCACCTATTGCACCTTTTTTCCCTAGCCACTCGCACACCATGACACATCCCTTAAGTAGATATAACGTACGCTTTTGAGAAAGGACATTAGCTACTGGCGTGACTGTGAGAGTCTTGCACGGAAGCCCGCTTAGCCATTTTATGGGGTGGTCGGTGTAATTTGATGGTCCATAAAAACGCCTAGTCTAGTTTTTTCCGAGGCATCGTCATCAGTCGTGTACGGGCACGCGCCCCACCCTCCCTGCCTCCCTCTGACCCTGATTTTCTAAATGGAGAGGGTTTTAATGCCTTCTTTTTTTATCCTGCAGGAGTTCATCGTTTGATCTCGAGGAAAACTGGTGACAATTGAAGAAAGAGATTTGGATGGGGTTTTGTGAATTGACTGGATTGTATGTTGTGCGATTTTGTTTTGTGTTAAGAGTGTGTTTGAAAGGAAGAAATTGGTTATTTATGGTGGAGATGAGGAAATAAATAGTTTAAGATGGGTTTGAAGAAATGTAAAGAAAGTTCAAGGCTGATTAGAGGGTTTGTTGAAGGGAGGATTTGAATGGGGACAGAAAATGGCGAAGCAGGAAGATTTTGTGTCTAGGATGTTTTTTCTTTAGATTCGGAGAACAAATGGTCAAATAACAGATTACTTTTACGGAAGTTATTAATTTTATGAGATATTTTTATTAATATATTGCAGGAAATTGCTTACGTAATTCCAGAATTGCCTTAGTATGGAATATAGCTGGTTACTTCACTCACCTGAAACCGAAAAGATTACGAATTATGATTGAGAATTAAGGATTTAATTGAAGTTTTCAGAAAATATTGGAAAATATTGTGATTGTCCCAACATTCTACAAAATTTCTCATCCGAAAATGAAGTGCATATCTAATTCAATATTATCATTATTTGCAGATTCTATATTGATCCAAATACCAATTTCTACCAGAACTAACCCCCTCTGTTTCCATTGCGAAAAAAAAGAACGCCGTATGAAAATTGGTGTGAAGAGACACGATATCATCATAACAACGCGATTTGGACATATCCTGGTGTGAACATTGGCACCGGGGACCGGTGACGTTGGCTACACGCGAAGCGACCAATGGGAGGAGGCCGGATCCCATCATGATCCAGAAAGGAAACAGCCAGAAGCAGGAAACGGGAAACGTGGTGGAAATTGAAAATGTGATGGACGACAGGACTCGGGGATAGATGTCGGCTCCGGATATGTACAGCAAGGGTGGAGGTAGAACTGTGCGGAAATTACGAGACCTGGGTTCGTACTCCAGGTCCCCGGATTAACGTACATATTCCTATACCAATGGCAGACCAATGGCACTTCGTAATCCAACTCCAACTCTCTCCAAATTACTCCAATTGATCGACTCATTTAAAAAATGTCATCAAATCTCCCCATCTTTATTCGTCCTAATTCCTAATGAAATTCTGCTTTATTTCAATAAACCTCTTTAGTTGTGGATATTTTGATTAGACAGATTAGACTAATTCACTAATTATAAAAAGTTTTATGAGGTACTCTATTTTTCTAAGAATGATGAACTTCACTTCAAGGTGATAAGTTTTGATAAGATGTACTATATATTTCAGAGAATGGGAGTGTTCCTTTGATAACATGAAATGGCAGGTAGTCGAGTATATCAGACCCGGCATTTTGATACTGCTGCGTATAATGTCGATCGAATATGTCACGTGCCTGGCGGCAAAACGTAGTATCGTATATATAACACGGTATAGCGATCTTGAGTCGTGTTTATAGCTGAATATACATGCATAGCAGTTCGCTGGATCACGGTGGGACGAAGAACTCATTACCCTACGTCGACGGTATTAGCATATTTAGATGGCGCGCCATCCCCTTTTCCTCTCACCGTCGGAAACCATCTTCCCGTTTTTCTTGCGTCTTTTCACTCCAGACATTTTTACCAAAGTTCTTTCAGACCTTCTTTAGACAATCATATGAGCACCTGAGTCCCTCTTCACTGAATATATAATATCACGAACTTCTCCCTCCGGAGCGAATTTCCTTACATATTATGCATTAATTCAATATTTATCATTTTGATCCTAACATGTCTTTATTTCAGTTTATCATTTTGTTTTGTAAACATGGAGAAAGTGATAAATGTTACGTGATATCAAACAATTATGTGTGTGAGTAAATAGACTGTGATAAAAGGAGAGATTAAAGTACTTATGAGATTAATTTTATGATGCATGTTATTGTTATGCCTAAGAAACAATAATTGTTCAATTACTGAATGAAATTTATACAGAGAGGCATAAATTGTTCATATAGTCTGAATTCAGCAAAGCGTGTCGCGCATAATCACATAATCTACATGAAGCATAAAATGTTAGCATACATTCATATTGTCATACATTCTTGCATTGATATACACATTTTTGCATGTGATTTATTCATCGTCTTCTCAATTCAAGTACGGGAAGCTTCATACACTTTTAAAAAATGTATCTGTGTGTATTCGAACGAGAAACCTCTAAAACATTCATATACACCTATAAAAAGTTGTGTTATTCAAACTGGAAAGCAGTGAAATTTTTACTCTTTTCTGAAAATATTTAAATCTGAGGATATCCTGCTTTGTGTACACACTTTAAGACTAGATAACCTATATGGTGGACAGTTTCAGTTCACAGCTCGTGGGCGAAACGATGCTAGTCGTATCTCTTCAGTTCAACATTGTAAAATAATTTGCCGCCATAACTCACTAAACCCGAGAGATGTAAGTACCTCGAACGCAACAAGTGTGAAAGAACGTTATTGCGCTATTTCACGACTCGTAGAGGGCGACGTGGAAAAAGTTAATCGACACTAACCGACGATTTGTCACTTTTAACCTGTAAACCCACCGACTGTGAGCATTCCGAAACCTATTCTCACATTACTTATTAAATTACTTTACTTTCTTCCTCTTTATAGACTAACAAGTGTATTTTACACGAAAAAGGGTATGATTTTTGAAATGAAGAGAATATTCCGTTTCATCCCATAAACGATAATTCTGTCTGCACTAAATGCACTAAAGAATTAAGAAGATGTAACAAAATCTTATAAAATCTCTTAAAAAGTTAAAAACCCTTAAAATATATCTTTGAAATCTTGTGGAATCTCTTGAAATTCGCAGTTGGTACTGATCTTCATTAAAGATACAGATGGCGAATACAAATCCAACTAATATAGGTATAATGAATAAAGAATGTGGTTTTAGATTTCGAGATATCGAGAATTTATTTTCAATATAATCTCAACCTCTTTTTTATGACAGAATAATCAAGCTCGGAAAACCGCTTGCCCCTTCTGAAAGTGACACCCTGAAAATAGAATCTCCTCTGAAGCGAGTTTACGTTCCAAGTTTTCGTGGAAATCCAATTCTTTCTGGGTGTGGGAGGGAAACTTTTCTTAGCAGGATCGATGGAAAGGGGGAACTCTTTTCCAAGGAATGAAGGAAGGCGGGGCAAGGAGTAGAGAAGGGGTCAGAGAATAAGGGTTTAGAACTGGCTGCCTCTCATTAAGCTAAATTGTCTCTCAGGATGAGCTTCCTTAATTACGGCACCCTCTTGCACCTCTCGCCCTTTGTCATCACATTTCTCTGCCTTTCTCTATCTGACGAGAGCCGGTCTCCATTTACATGCACACCGACAGCGGTTCTTCATTTCGTTAGAGATCTCTGTACTTAAGTAAGTTACACCAAAATGAAGTTCAACTCTGAAGTTCCAGAGACTAGAATCCAAAGATATGTGAACTCTGCATGCCATACAAGTGGCGTTCATGGATATATTCGAGTGCAACCTTTCACACTTCCCGGGACTATGAAATCATAATGAGCTTCTCGACTTTAACGACTCATACTTCACATGTTGATTTTGCGGAAGCAAATTTTGTCGCGGAAGACGCAAAACATGGATCTGCCTTGATCAGAAACTCTTTATAAAATTTGGAATATTTTTATTTGGTATCAAAGAGTTTTTACATGGTCTCAAAGGATTTTAAAAGATTTCACAAAATTTTAAGGGATTTCAAGAAATTTCTAAAGATTTTAAGACATTTAATAGATTTTAAAGGATTGAAAAACATTTTTTATGTTTACAGGTCTTGGTGCCTTTGAAATCTTGTAAAATCTCTTGAAATACTTGATCCTGATCTCTTGGAAAATTACTAAAATTAATTTGAAAAGTTCGGAAGCAATTAATAAAGCTTAACAACTCTTGGAAGCTAAAAACTATTTTTTACGACTGCATCTCATTTCTATATATATACAGAGAAAAACATGAGAAAAAATCTCCGCATCAACATCTGGCATTCTGCGATACTAAATATTTATATGTAATATCGGAAATGCCCAGGGGCCACCGGATAAACACCAGTCTCTGGTGGATCCGACAGAGCGTGTAAAAGGATTGGGGTTGCAAGTTTTGACGAGGGAGTGACTCAAGGGGTGGAGCCACATCAGTTTTTCGGGATTTGCGTCGGAGTTTAAGTTTCGTTTATACCGCAGGGGTCCTCCGAAACGATATAAATAACGCAGGGTGGACAAACTTAGCATTTTTTTGTTAGTAAAAAGAATGCGGGGTTGGATAAGCTTAGACAAAGAAGCCGCGGGGTGAAAGGGGGTTAAATCAGGCTGAGTATAAGGGAAAAAAAGAGATCCTCGAATGGAGGGAGCCATCATTGTTAGGGAAAATGGGTGGAGAGCCACGATGAAATCTTTTTAAGAAAGTAAATGGAACGGAGATAGAAACGAGGGGTATAAAAATGAATGCGGTGCCGTCGAGGGTAGCAAGGTATCCATTTTCTATATATAGTTTTGACTTCCTTCCACTGCAAAAACGGAAATGAAGAGGTAGAATTTACGATTTTCTAGGGATTTTTGAAAGTTTATTACTCAAAGGTTGAGAAAACAGAAGAAGACACGAGTCGATTTAATTTAGGGATGAATGAGTCTTGTCTCTATAGAAGTCGGGATTAAATTGTTATTTTGAGAAAACAGAAGTTATTTTAACCGTAAATTAGTGAAAAAAGGACTAATTTATTATTGTCTTTGATAATTCATTTCTTTACCAAATAAATCAGTAAACAACTAAACTATTAAATAAATTATCTAACGAGTTGGCTATTTGAATTAATAAACTCTTTCTAATTAAGTAGAGGGCACAAAAGTAAAAAAAAAAGTAATGTAATATCATTTAATAATAAAACTGACAAAATCAAAATATTCCAACGATTTATAACCAGAGCTAATTAACTAAGAAAACGTTTTAAATTAAATTTAAAAAAATTCCAGCTGGAAGATATATTAAAATTGCTTCGATTTTGAATGGTCTCTTTTTTTTAAGTTTGAAGGACTTTCGAAAGGACAAAGTTGTTGTCGATGTTGGCGCCATCGGTCGGGAAAATCCGAAAACTACAGACGAAGGTCGATAAGACGGGAATCGTTGGTTGGTAAAAATGAAACGCAAAGTAGATTTAGCATCAGCTTTTAGCTTTTCTCATTTCACTTACACCAAGAAACTTGAAATCTTATGCATGGATTCTCGTAATATAAACCCCTGGAAAAGTTAGTAATGATAAGAGAGGGAGATAAGATAAGCGAGAGGAGAAAGGAGTGTATAAATAAGAGGGTGGTTCCACTATGAAGATGAAAAGTTATTTTCCAGGGAAAGAAAAGAAGTGGCCTCATAAATTTCAGACCGCAGACTTGGCATAAACAAAGGGTGGGTTTCAGAGTTCAGATTGCATTAGCTAAACATGGTTGAATCTCCACTTCAATATTCTACCCTCTTAAAAGAAAGTGTCGCAGCCTCGGTCGCAGCGAAATAAGTTTCTGAGCTGACCAACGGCTTTGATGACAAGTTGTCATCAAAACGAGGGA
This sequence comes from Synergus gifuensis, assembly GCA_904066015.1. Taxonomy (NCBI): domain Eukaryota; kingdom Metazoa; phylum Arthropoda; class Insecta; order Hymenoptera; family Cynipidae; genus Synergus; species Synergus gifuensis. Next base: position 60,524 of record CAJFCO010018153.1, read on the forward strand.
GGAAGAGTCGTTCAAATATTTTATTTCATCCCGAGATGGCTTAAGTTTATTGCGAAAGTTCCTTTTCTGGATTTTCTTACATTTAAAATTGATAATCATCGAATGGTAATTGCAAAATTGATGATTCTTTGAGGTTTAGATATAAATGAGATGTTAATTAACTGTTTGATTAACTGATACTTCAAATCATGTTTATTAAATTTACAGTTACTGAGAAACTAGCAGGGAAGCTCGGTAAATTGAAAAATGATTTAGCCACTAAAAAAGGTTGTTAAATCTCTGTGTAATTAATGACATGACATCAATTGTCATAAATATATATCTTCATATCACGGAGCTACTGTCAATAAAATTACGAGCTTCTAAACATGGGAAGTTGATGTAGGAGTCTATTCTCGTTGAACAAACATTCGCTGCAGCTTACAGACATTAATGATCTATACATGTGTCTTTTCAAAAGATACTATTTTTGTTTGTTATCTAAGTCTAAGATAAATACATAAATGGAAAAATTCTGACATAGAGTGAATTTTCGAGACAATTTTATATTGAGCATTAAAGAGTTGTAAAAAAGGAAGAATTATTGGTTCTTCAACTGGCAGTTTTTGAAGTTACGCTTTAATAAATTGTAAATGAAGTACTCCTTAAAGCGAGGTGTTTAGGGATTATTAAAGAGCAACTTATGATTACCGTAAAGTATTTATAGTATAAAAACTACCGATATGGTGGCAGTTTACTCTTGTCCGTTACGCCCTTGTAAATGCGACAATATAAACTTGACGAGCGCGTGGCTCTGTCATAAATGTCTAAGAAAGTAGTACTTAATTTGTTTCTGGTTTCTCGTTTTGTGGTAGGCGTCTGCCAAGTGCTTAACTAAGAAAAAATTCACTTAACAAAGATCGGTAAAAATATACGGTATAAGAAACAGGAATCGAATTTTGTAAAAAAAAGTCCTATCTCAGATGAGAGTTTTCACTGTCCAAGCTCTTTTCAATTTTGCAAGAATAATTATATATTAACTATAAAAAATAATCGTTTTCTTATAATGTCAATTAGAATAAATTAATTTGAATAAATCGACATGCCATTCGATTCATTCATCTTCACCATTCATTCATTCATAAAATATCTTTACTGCCACTTTCTCCGAATGTTTATGAGATCATAAACTTTTAAATGAAAAACCAAAACTGTCGATTACAACGAAGACCCAAGTGTGTAACTTGTTTCATTTTAAGTTGAATATTTCGCATATTTCACCTGCAAAAATATTCACTGGGAGAATTCATGCTTCACGGAATCACAAAACGTATTTTAAAGTGCTCCCTTTACTCATCCGGTCCTTTGCTCTTTTCCTTGTCGAAAAATCCTGACGTTCCCCATTTCAGATGTCCTTCAAAACACAAAATTTATGACTCCTGCCGAGAAACGTAGGAGAGGTCAGGATTTATTAGAGCAAAAAAAACGGCCTCTTCTTACGTCGAGCATGTTCATCCCTTTTGGTATTTTGGCCTTGGCGCGGAGAAAAATGAATCTGCTCGAGATATCGACCTTGAGGGATCCTTTGTTACAAAAAAGAGTGTGTTCGGAAGTGCAGAACTTGGAATGCAACCTGTTATAGAATTTGAAAGGATAGTGTAAAAAAATTCCCTATTCATATTTCGCTTTGATACATTTTTAAGGGATGTTGATGAATTTTGCGTGCCACAGAAAAAACAAGGTCTCTGAGCCAAAAAACTGACTTAAACTGTAAACAGTTTCAGACTTTGTTTTTTCTGTGTGATTTTAAAGTTTGTAGTGAAATTTGAATGGCTTTCATGGAATTTAGAGAGTTTAAAGGATTTTAAACATGAAAAACGAGGATAATGAAAAATGTTTAAGTGCAATAATATAATTATTTCATATTTCAAAGGTCCAACAAAATGTGAACGTTTTGATTCAGTGGGAAACGTATGACACTTTCCATGCATTATCGGCGCTTTAAACAAAGTTAACTTACTCTAAAATGAAATGTCGGCTGTCTGAACAAACAGAGGAAGAATATACAGTAATAGTATATGGTTACACCTCATAAAGGTGAGAACGGTAAGCGGACTACGGTTGTAATTATTATCGTTACGACAATTCGTTTTGCCCCGCTAATTGTCCGTCATGGCAGGAGTGCGGGACTAAGTTTATTGCTGTATGTATTATATTGGATATGATCCTTACCACCTACTTAAGTATTCTTCTTTTCTTAGGTTTCATTTTTTTTCTATCTGGTATGTGTATGCTGTTCATGATGCATTCTACCCTTAACTTGAAATAACTGATGATTATTTCGCGTTATCTGTCCGCAGAAACTTGTACGCATTTTGCATATACCGCAATGCACATTCTTGCAGTCATTATATTTTCGCGCAACGCATTTTATTCACATAGATAAGTAGAAATTCCACTAAACACAGTTTTCAACCTCTCGAAACGTTCCGCAGATTATTGTCCGTTAGAAATTGCGGCTAGGTTTGAAACGTGTAATTTATATTATTATATACGACTTTTTTAAAAGAAATATAGAAGCATTGTATTAAACAAAATTATAAAAAATATCTGAGAGTAGTGCAACTAAAATTTTACGAAAGAGAGTTAACATTCTGAGTTATTTCATTTCATATTATATATTATTATATATATAATATATTTCTTTTGTTTCCCCTCTGCATTCAGTTTATTCCAGCCTTTTTTAAATGTTCTCGAGTCTCACAAGTCATTCTTAGAAGTTTCTCGATGATGTTCGAGAGAAGGCTGAAAATGAGAATTCTCAGAGTCCGAAAATGGAGAGGACAAGGGCAAAGTGTAAAATTCGTGCTGGAAAGATCTTCTTTCTGCCAGCGGGACGCGATATAGTCGCTCGCGGGACGGCTGCAACATCAAGTATCAACAATATTGCCCAGGGGACCTTGGGTTTTTGACATGTGGAAATAAAACGAGCAGCTATCCATGCGTGTCCATGCCTACACGTTGTGCAGCCGACAGAGTAGAAATACGAAACACGCTGCAGAAACGCCAAGGAATTCAAAATGGCTGATTCCCGCGGCCGAGAAGGTATGCGTAGGCACCTCCATCTCGAATGGCATATGTGCACCGTATGCAACGAGTGTGTGCCATGTTGTACATATATATAGGTATTACATATGTATGTATTTTGACCAATACGAAGATCGCATGCATTGCATATATACTTAATACTTATATATACGTTTTCATCTCGCTGCCGTTTCTACTCCATCTGAATTTCTACCGGGTGGTTACAAGGTTCTTTTTCTTTCTTAAACATCCGAAGACATTTTATTTTCATTTTTTACGAGATCCTAAAATATTCGCGACCTTTTCTCCTTTGGAAATTCATTGCTATGTCGCAAGTGAGATACAAGTGTGGCTTCTGGATAAAACCCGGAATTCTTCAAGATTTGAATGATATGATGCAAGGAAATCAATTTGTCTAGAGGAATAACAAAGATCAAGAGTGAAAAACAATTCTTATTTATGGGACAAAATCATCTATAAATTATGTTCACCTGTACGAACAACTCCTAGATTATAAAAGCAATTGCATCTGTGGAATTAGATTCTCCTCGAGATTCTCAGAATAATATATTCAAGGATGAAATGCGATAAATAATATATATAAGGATATGTGTTCTTTTAAAAAACATGGCATTGGAGAAAGAAATACAGCGTCTGACTTTCGGATAAAGAAATATGAAAGGAAAAAGATATTTTAGTCTTTTATGTCATGTTATCTATATGTATATAGAGAATGCTTATTTCTTGCAAATAATATGCAATTTCCAACTGTACTTCAGGTGGAAATAGTAGAAAAACCCTTCATTATAAGAAAATAAAGTAGTGATCTAATCTTTTAAGCTTTAATTTGTCTTGCTCGCTTATATCCAAACTGAGTTTTCTCCATTTGAATTCTCATTATATGCAATACATTATATATTTGCTTCAAAATGCCGCGAGCCATTTCCCGCCCACCCACCTACCGTTCCTATATATATACAGGCAAGCAAACTGGGTTACAACTGAACGTCTTTATTACAAGAAAGTTTTTAAAACTCTATTTCACGTAATAAAAGAAGAAAAACGTTGCTTATTTTTAAAAGCCCTACTTACTCATAACAACTTTTTGAATTTTCTTTGAAAACAGAATTATTGGCTTTAAATTAATTTACAAGTTCTCCAATGACCATTTTTTTTAATTAAATGATTTTTTCGTTTTAAGGGCATGTGATACTTTACCATAAGAGCAAATTAGTTATACTAATTATACATTCATAATAATAAATATTATTAGTAAATAAGAGTCAATAAACCCTTGCCTCATGTACGCGAAGGTTTATTGACTCTTATTAGCTACAAATATTTATTATTATGAATGTATAATTGGGTAAACTAAATTGCTCTTATTGTAAAGTATCATATGCCCTTAATCGTGAAAAATATTCTTGAAAATCTTTATCATTATATAATTTGTTATAAAGGTACAGAAAGCATTGCTTCAAAATGCAATTAAAGATCGGCCCTGATGTGTCTTGAATCTTATGCAGCGTACAAAGTGCACTCATACCGATTTTTACCATACGCATACTATACTTTTTTCGAAGGTCAAATGTACAGACGATGAGTTGGCTCAATATTGCAAGTCCGTGCGATCGATTACTGTCTTCGCTCGAAGCTACAGTTTATCGTCGACAGTCGGCTCTGTTTGCTGCCTAAACGAAAGATTTATTCCCTTTGAAAGGCGCGCCGCGAAGGGCACTGACGATCGAGTTACGTTATAATGGCAAAGCTGCACGATTGGTTGCGAGTCCGAAACGATCTATGACTGCATATTAACCATAGGTTTCTCTCACGATCCCCAACTTCGACCATACCATTGTTTCCAGGGAATAATCCACGACCTTTTTACATGATTCGTTCCCCTTTTTATTTCCCCGAAGGTTATAATGCACGGATCTACGAGGCCTTGAGTTTGTCTCGACGAGAGATGTAATTTTCTGCAAGGAAAAGGTCTCCAGCCATTGGCTTTCAAAAAGGCTTCACACACTTTTCTTATAGTTGACAGTTTGCTCTTTAGATTCAGCACCAGGCTGAAATTTCTGCGAGATTTATACTGTCATTGTCGATGAGTGTTTAAAAATGTATGGAAATTTATTCCTATGATTTACACAGTGTTAGAAAATTGGATAATAAACTTGGCACGTTATGGCTGACTTTTTACGTGTTCATTCATCACATTTATTATGACTGAATTGTGCCATTGAGTCGGGAAAATTTATCAGCTGAAAAAAGGCACGTTAAGAAAAGGAAATGTGTGATTTATATGATGCGATGTTAAGTATTTTTCTGAAAATATTTGACGAATTGAAGTTGTCTTAAGTGAAACTTGATTTGCCTCTCAACTGTTTAATTTTATTATAATTAACAATTATCGTTAAATATGGAAGTTATTACCTAAATGTAATGTAATTTTGAAATACATGCTTGGTACACTAGACTAATACGAGAAAAATTTAAGTTTTCTGTGCATATGTGGTTTGCATTAAATATTTATTCATAATCAAAAACTTATTGTCTGTACATTTCATCACGGAAAAAAGAAAATAGCTGAATTTATCATTTAAAATAGTCAACCTGCTCTCTGAACGTATTTTTCCTGGAATTTAGTAAGTTTTACTATTTAAAATTGTAAATTTTACAATAAAAAAGCAGGGTTTTCAATTTTCTTAGCAAAAATTACCATTTGAAATAGTAAAACTTACTAAATTCCAGGAAAAATGCGTTCAGAGCGCAAGTTGACTATTTTAAATGGTAAATTCAGCTATTTTCTTTTTTACGTGCATAATACATAAATTCCCTAAAATTTTTATGTGGAAATCATTTTCCCAAACAAGCAAAACATGTGGAATAATGCCTGAAAAATTATAGCGAAATTTCTAGGATTAATTTTGTATATAGTGATTGTAGAAAATAATTACAAATCGTAGGATATTATTAGAAATAGAATTCGGATAAAAATCTTCCAATACGATTCTTTAATTCGTTACTTCATAAATAATTCATTTAAAATCTGTTGTAATTTTACTTTCCATGAATAATAATATGAAGCCTCATTTATTCCTCCAGTTGATCGATTTTTAAAAATGGACATTAGATATATTGCCTAATGCCTAAATTAACGCCTAATGGCCTAATGTGTTTGTCAAAAAACGAAAAGAAATGTTTATTTGAAATGAATCTTTTTAAAGAGTTTTTTTTCAGCATGGCGACTCGAATTAGACTTCGTCGGCAGTCGAGGGGTTAGCTTGAATGCAGAGGTTGAGTTCTCGTTTTCAGCAGTGTTCGTTGGTCTCGAATCGTGTCCCGAAGTATGGCGGGGTCGTCGAGCGGGTGGAACAAGGAACACCGGGGAAAAGAGGGAGAACTGGAATCGGAGGGGCAAAAGCGGGAAGGGCAATGGAATACGCCATTGCCCGACGGCAGCCATACTCCCAGCTCTTTCGACTCGAGATATCTGCCCGTGTAAAGGATCGTTTCCACTATCGCGACGATTCGTTTCTCAAGTTTCAACGCCCATAAAATATTCCACCTTTGTAAGAAATTCATTTTTACGACTAAAATCCACACTACTCATACTAATCAATTCCCTCTCCAATTAAGATCAATCTAATCAATTATATCAGCTATATATTTACGAAATTTGGAAAATTTAAGAGCTTCTGTTTTTGTATATCTTACTAATCTTCTTCGGCTTCTGGTACAGCACAATTACCGAAAAGTAGGAGATGCGCAATTATTTGTGGCCGGGTAGGTGAATTAATTTCTGAGAACAATAATAATAGCTTTACGAGTATCCGGTCTGCACACTGTCCACAGATTATTTTACGCAAAACCAGCGTACCTGTAATCGATGATTTAGTCCAACTACTTCCTAGCAGTCTCGTAAAAAAAATAGCGTTAAAAATTGCTCTGCAAATTACTGACTACTGGGAAAAAAGTGGACTTTGGACGGAAGATAATAATTATCCATTCGCCTCACGACATTCCAGGATGGAAAGTATTCATCAGAAGAGCGATGATTTTTTAGGGTTTAATTGGAACTCGACTTTTTTTGGATCGATTTTATTTTCATGGTCTAGTTTATTCCAACAAACGGTATATAATTGAAAAGTCGATTTACAATTGGGAAGAATGTATATGCCTTAATGAGATGAAAGTAACGTGTTTTTCAGGAAACTGTTTTCTGAGAGGTGGAAGATTTCTTCTTTTGGTAAATGGAAGATCTTTTATACGATCGGGAATTGCCTTTAAACCGTTTCTCAGTTGCAACGATTCTATTGGACGACTCATACGTGTTCCTACTGGTAATTCGTTTGTCTTGAGTTCCTTCACCGCATAATGTGATCTTTAGAACTTAGCTCTCTGCTCTTTAGTGACTGAAGTGCGACCTGTCCTCCATTATGGATGTGACCACAGACCGATTACTTCCGGATGCTATGGTCTTAAAATAATTTTCGGTTGGAAAATAAAGGAATACGGAAGTTTTAATTAAAATATGAAATAAATGCGTCTACAAAACTATTAATTATGTTAAATGCCTCGTGTATCAAGTCATAGGTGTCATAAAAATAACGGTTGTCTTGTCACACAAGAACTAGGTGTCACTCCAGGTGTCATGCAAGTTGTTACAAAAATTACAGTTGTTATACAAGTCTATACAGTCACAGATAACTTGCAAGTCATAGATGTCATAAAATTCATAATTCTCATGCAATTAACAGTTGTCATACAAGTCATAGGTGCCATAAAAGTAATGGTTGTCTTGTCACGCGTGTAATATATCGTACACAAGTCAGAGTTGTCTCGTAAGTCACAGGTGTCATGAAAATCGCAGGTGTCATGAAAGTCGCAGGTGTCATGAGTTGCAGGTTCATGAAATTTGAGAATAAATTTTTTTAAAAAAACCTTATTTTCTATAATTTTTCGCTTCTCTGCTTTTGGGAAATGAAAAAAACGAAAAAGCTTGTTCAACTGGTATCGTTTTAGTTAAGATTCTTACGCCATTGGAATCTAGGGGCCTATATCCTTGTCTCGTAAGTACACTGGTACGTGAAACCTAGCCTAACCCCTTGAATCGTTCGAGTGTGCGCCTCTCGGCATAGCAACACAAACATGGGATTGGATGTGTGAGTTGGCATGGTTGAGAATTCTCTTTTGCCCCTGTGGATTTTGCCCCGTTCTGCCCCTCAACGAGAATAAAGATGCAAAGCGATGGCGAACCAGCGGACTAAATAAAATTCAGAATTTATGGAAAACGGGGGGAGTTTGAAACCTGGTGGACGGTGATCGGTGGTAACGAGTCGGCTGGGAATACTACTACCTTATAGGTATAAATGTATATATATATATATATCTATATATAGCTATACCTGTACCTATGACTACATGTATATACCTGTACCTATACTTATACAAATAAACGAGCGAATATAGAGGCACATACGACTTTTATTTACGCCCGTAGACACAGAGCAGATAGGATTTTTCAATTATTTTAAACGAAAAGTGAATGGAAAAGCGTTGCTGTTACTGAGACCGTTCAATGTCAGGCTGACTTTATAACTCATTCGCTTTATACCTCCAAGTATCTGTAGGTATTAAATATATCGATTGAAAATTATAAATTAGTCTTAATATTCTTGCTTTTCAAGGAATATAAATATATATATATGATATTACGACTCTCAGTTCAGCGATAGAGAGAAACTTTTTTAGAATTCAAATTGTTTGTTCTTTAGTTTAAAAGAAAGAATATAATGAATGAATAAAGACCATATGTTGAGAGAATGCATAAATGTAAGATGATGCAAAAAATTGTGTTGGGAGAAATAAGTATAAAATTCAAGAAAGCTTGAAGGTGGTCTGCAAAACTTGTACGCCATTGCAAGGTTCGCTGGTCCCTTGCAGGGCCTTGTCCTGTGTGTATGCGTGTGTATAATCAGCGACCGGTAATTTAGATAGCTGCGTTATTTTATACACTTTATATCTCCGCTCCTCTGTCGAGTTCGTTGTGCACGGGACTCGCTGACTACGTTCTCGGGGGTTGGTTGGAAGGCGGGCTGCGTTCGTGCATCAGAGAACAAAATAATGCTGAACATGCCTGCGCCATAGGACGCTCGTAAAACTGCTTCCAAACGAACTGCATGCGTTCGTAATTCCTCTACCTATACACATTACACATACGCTCCTTTCCTCCTGAGCCACACTCTCAAAGCTAATGAGCCTCCAGGTCCGTGTCAGGAATTCTGAAAGCCTAATGAAGATCATGCCCTTATTTCTTGGTAACTCCAAAGTACCGTTGAAATCGACTTATATACCTGCTATATTATCCTTGAACATGTCCTTGCATTTGTTAAACCTGTAGGAATTTTTGGTATCAAATCATTGCATTCTTTAATCCAAAACATGTTACCAATAATAACTTCAGCGATATATGTTTCATGTTAGGTCATGAGACCTTTTACACGGGTGTTGTTAGCGAAAAACAAAGACGATTCAATTTTTAGAATCCAATTTTTGTCTTCTTTATAAGTTATGCTTCCAAAATATGACCAAACGTTGTTGCTTCTCTTTTCAGTTCATATTTATAATTCATATTTATAATTCATTTCTATAATTCCATTGTACAACTTCTGTTTCTTGTTCGTTTGTTCTTTTACATTTTAATACAATAGATATATGATCATCATAGACAATTATAGTTTATGGACCATCTTCAAAATCCAAATTGTCCTAATGGACTCTTGTAGAGACAATTAATCCATTAACTAAATGAAAATGAATATTGAAGCAACTTTTCATATAACTATATATATCCATCTTGTTTTGATCGTAACTCAAGGGGAAAGAAGATTCTAATTTCAGTAGCTGTTTCGTTCTTACACAAGATTCAGTAACAACTCTTACAAGTGCGTCGAAATTATAGCCGAGTCCATAAAATTCATCATAACCAGAAATAGGCCTTTGACTCCGGTTAAAAAGACACATTCACACTTAACGACCTGTAAAAATTCCGGGACGAATGACATTCAGGAAGAATAGAGGCAATCACAACACACTTTTGCGATCGATAGAATCATAAATTACCCAGACGCTTTACAACAACATAAATGTGCATTTTGCATTTGTTATCGCCTCGTAATTCTATGACTTCTCCTTCCTACAAAAGAAGCCCCCGTTTCATCTTTAAACTAGCAATTTGTGTATTTTGAAAATTGAGGCAGACAAACAGACTGCTTCATGCGCAATAAAGTATTGATTATCCCTAGAATTTCTTGTTCCCGTTGTTGTAACATTAATCATTTCGAGTTAACAAGTGTGGGGGTGAAAGTGCGATATCATGAATTTATGAAATATTGCTTGCAGAACAACAAAGATCATGATTTGTACTTTAACAACGGCATAGTGACTTGTGACCTTTTCCATCTTGGACGTCTGGAAGATTCGGCTTTGCAGCTTTCGTTATAAATAGTATTTCACCTCGATTGATGCCTTTAAAAATGGCCTCTTATTTCAAATGTAGAAAAAGAGAGAAACGGGAAAATCCAAGCAAATTGTTGAGAGGAAAAGTCTTTATGAAAGTGAATGTAAGAATTATGTAATCACCCGCATGTAAGCACTCGCACTTTTAAATCAGTGTTGAGTATTATATTCAGAATAAACGATGTAGCAATTGTTTTCTTGATTGGATTATAGGGTTTCTAGGAATGAAGGTGGAAATAGCTTCTCTTCGCAAAAAGTCCCTCCCCTCAGCTACTTATTGGCAAAGTGACAAAATTAGCAAGTAGTACTAAACGAGAGAAACAGTAATGAAATTTCCATAAGTTTTTGTTACAAAACAAAATATTTTCACAAACCAGTTAGGAACCGCATAATTATAATTATAACATAGTCGTATAATAATTATCATAAAGAGATACATATTTACACTGAAATTTTTCATTACTCAACAAAAAATTGTAGGAATTAGCTTAAAAGCATTGAGTCATAATTATAAGGATGCATTTCTGGGTCAAAATTGCAGAAAATGGAACAATCCGTTGGGTTTAATAGCATGAGAAGTTCTTAATTATCGTTAGCTATAACTCTTTGTTCCCATTGTTGCAAATTCTTCTCTAAGAGTTCTTCAAGAAAAAAAGAAACTATGCAGATGAACTATCTTTGCGCTCAGTTATTCAGAACATAAATTGACAGAACAAATACAGACATAAGCCTATAAAGTTTCTCATCGTGACAATAATTCCAGCAGTATAAAATCTAGATTAGTATCAAAACAAGATATAGATTTATAAGTGAGAGAAACCAAGAAAATAAATATATTCCTTCCCCTATTCTGATGAGTAAGATTCAGTCTGATACGAAATCTGCAGATGCAGAAAGATAGGTTCATAGCTTTCAATCTTGAATCAGTCGTAAAATATTCTCCTGCTTACAAAAAGGATGGATAAGCTTCAATCTTCTTCAAAGCTCACATAAACAATCTAATTAATCCTCTACTAATAATAAAAAGACTGACCTTGCGGCTGTGATGACGGCGCAGAGGTCGCTGCTCGTCAGCTGAGGTTCCACGACTTTGGGCGTCGCGGGGGATGCAGGGAGACTTAGGGAGGGGCTGGTTCCCTATTCCCTTCCAGGGGTTGTCCAAATGTTGTCGGTTAGTCCATGCCGTCTCGCTTTTCAGTTGCTGAAACACCCAATCGTTCGGGTCACACTGAGCACGAATTGGCGGCTGCACGGACATCAGGCTTATGTTGAGCCACGAACATCGTTTACCGATCCCGACCCTCACTTAACTACAATCTCCTGACTTTATTTCAACAACTGTACTCTCAGGACGAAACTGCACAATGCCCAAAACCGTATCCGCTCTCGTTAAGCTGATTCCCACCGAATTCCGGAAGAACACTTGAAACTTGAATGGTTTATGAGAGGATTAAAAGAGAGTAGAGGATGTAGAGATGATGATGATGATTAGTGTAAGTTGAAGATTTGGAAGGAGGGGAGCAATGAAGTTTGATCAAATAACAATGACTGATGATGCGTAACAGGTATGTAATTTTGATGAAACTGTCGATTATCAAGAAACCGATTGTAAAGCGACCACGGAAGACCGCGAAGCGTTACCAGAGCCGTTGCTCTTCGCAACTAGCGGCGAACACACGTCGGTTAGATCTACTCGCTTCGAGGACGATTCTCCCGCGATGGCAGCGGTAGCGGTGGCGGTGGTGGCGAGAACGAAACGGAAATACACTCTGCGTTGACTGCCAAAGATTGGCAGTGAGTCAGGCTATACTCTTGAGTCTACCCTCAAGACTCTAGAGGCTGGAGATTTGGACTCTACAGTCTACTATAGTACATCTAGAGTCTACTTGTAGAGGCTACTTCTAGAGTCTAGAGAATACTTCAACAGCAGCGTGTGCAAGAGAGAAGTAGGTTGGTTGGATAGGTTGGTCTTGGTCGACCGGCTGACTGGTTGCTTGGTACCGACCAACGCAACGGGATTTACTATGGCCAACTATAGAGAGCGACTGTACGGACTCAGAGAGCCGACTACCGAGTGCGACACGACATAACCAACCGCCTTCTTGACTCGTTCTCTTTGCCGTAACCGTAGGATGGAACGAACGGTCGAAGCAAGCCAATCAGGCGCCCACCGTATCTACCTGCGGACTGCCTTCTGTGTAGCACCTGCGGCAATGCTTCGGCCTTATACTTTGTGAAATGCCGGCGAACATCGATGACAGATCGGACGCGCGAGGAATCCAAGACCGGACATCGGCAAACTCATTTCTACTTTTTCAGGTTGAAAGCGGAATGAACCCGACTCAAAATCAGACTTTTGGAGAGGATTGGATGATGAGGAAGATGTTCGCCAACTAACAGGAGGGAAATGGAGGTTATCAGTTATGGAAGTTAATGGTTATCTTCATCTTATGGTTCTGGGAAGAAGTTAGTTATCCTGATACCAGATATCAGATGTAGAAATCAAAGACTACGTCGTGTGAATAAATTGTTATTCATTCGGAGGACACAAGATCAGATTGCGCAGATATCTGATATCATGGTGAGTCCTGCTCGCGTTGTAGAAGCATTATTGATATTGACCGAAATTTTGGTTTAATACCAATAAATCTCAGTGCAATCTTCAGTTTTTTCCTTGGAAATTTCGCAAATTGTTATTGTATACAACATAAAATTCAAATACTGTTGATACAATAAAAGTTAGTCAAATAGAATAGATTTTCTCTCAAACCTCTCAAGCGAATAACAATTATTCTCTGAATCTCAAAGGACCAGGACATTTGATTCGCTCCGTTTCGCCATCTGTGATTTTCTCCCATTTACAGGAACTCGTTCCAAGAATGATTCGCGTGAGCGCCGTAGTATTCGGATTCTCATTGGAGCGTTTAAACTACATCGTTTAAACTCCATCATGGTACTTTGTACATTGAATCTATGTGACATTGTTTTCTTTTTAAAGACAGAGTGATGTATAAAAAATCAAAATCATAAAAGTTACTGAAAGGTGTAATGATATATATATATATATATATATATATATATATATATATATATATTATATATATATATATATCATTCATATTCTAGAGATATAATAGGCTTCAGTGAGTTTGTAACACCTCAACCTAAATATACTAAACACCAGGGAAAATGATGCCAAAGGCATTCAGCTCGAGGGGAGCATTAAACGTTTCCCAGAGAAACAGAGGCTCGATCGATGGCGGACTTTTTTGTCTTGTATTTGCGGACGCCTTGAAATAACCAATAAGCACCGAAATAAAAGAGTCCATAGTGACTCAATCGGCCTCTCGAGACTGGGACTGTTCGGCGCCTCTTCTTTTTCACTGCATCCCTGTTGCCTCTTCGTACTTTTAAGCTGATGCTCGATGCCCTCACGTCAATGTAAGAGCAAATAGGCGTATCCACTACAGGAACAAAAGAATTACTTCTGAAGCTGATACTTTAGCATCCTACCTGTACATTAGCTAATTCAGAAGCAAAATTACGTTTAAGAACCGAGCCTTTAAAGGATCGAAGGCTACGGTGATTGTTATCATTATGTTTCTATAAGGAATCGATGATTTTTGTAGGAATTCCTCTACTCTCATTATTATATATATATATATATGGTTCTTCAGCTTTCAAACGTTTAGGATTAGTTGCTATTGATTTGTGAAGTGCAGTGTACTGTTAGGCGCAGTAAACTCTAACGGTTAATTTTAATAATGTAGGAAAATTAATATCTGTATGCGGAAAAAAGTTTTAGGGTAGAAATGTGGTATGTTTTGATATTGCGGCAATAGCAATGTTGATTAGAGATGGTTAGTCTGTTTGGGTTTGTTTTATTATGTTAAACAAGACAGATATTGAAAATTATATTAGTGAAAGCTTTTTTTTACGTTATTTTTTAGTGCTAACTCCCTAACAAAACTTCATATTACAATAAAAAAGCGGAAGATATATCTAATATACTCCAGACCAAAAATCTGGGAGGTTCTTTTATCTTCCCCAGAATTCGGGTTCTCAGCACACATAACAGAAATTTAATCCGGATATGGAACTCATCCATATGGGAAAACATTTTCCTTCATTTTGAGAGAACTTATAGTAATGGCCGTCCTTGCTCTGGGAAAGGCTCCACCCTTGGGCGCGGAAAATGAATTGGGTCTGAGTCTGCTCTATTTATTTTACCCAGCACCCTCAGGATCGAGTCAGACGACAACTGATTTATAGGGTACGTAAACATTTTGATATTCCGTCTCAGCCTCCGGCACCAGACCACATCCTGCGAAAAACTGACGCCCGCTCACGTACCATGGGATTGAGTTGAACCATATATCGAATTCATCTCTTAAAAGCTTACGAGTTTCAGAGAATTAAGCATCAGAATATCTTCCTTTTCCTGTCCAAATAGTCACGTGTTGTAATCTGAGTTACACCGTGGTAATCCATAGATAAAACCTGCTATTGCTGTCTTTCGTCTAAATAGAAACGATTATGGGGCCCTCGATCAATCAAATTTATATGTTGCATCTTTCACTTATCGCTTTTTATGATCATGTGTTCCAATTAATGCCTGGGCTATGATTAATACTCCCGAGATTGAAAATGAAAACAGCTCTAATTACACTCTCCTTTAAAAATAGAACTATGTATATGCCTTTGGGTTGCATTTCATTAATTCGCTTTATATCAGCACCGTGCGTAAGGGGGGGTTTTGTGGGTTTAAACCCCCCCATAGACAAATTAAAATAAAAAATAAGATTTTATTTTACATCAAAGACGATCGTTTGAAGGAAATTTTTTTATTGTAACATTCATAAAAATATTTTGACCCCCAAACATGAATTCCTGCGCACGGCCCTGGGTGTTGGAATTTTTTAGCCGTATGTTATTGTCACGTAAAGGGGTTGTTTTAAATTTGTTAACCATATATTATTGTCACGTAAATGGGGTGTTTTAAATTTGTTAGACGTATATTATTGTTATGTAAATGGGGTGGTGGAATTTGTTAGACGTATGTTATTGCCACGTAAAGGGGGTGTTGAAATTTGTTAGCCGTATGTTATTGTCACGTAAAGGGGGTGTAGGAAATTGTTAGCAGTAGATTATTGTCACGTAAAGGGGGTGTTTTAAATTTGTTAGCCGTATAATATTGTTATGTAAAGGGGGTGATGGAATTTGTTAGCTGTGTGTTATTGTCACGTAAAGGGGGTGTTTTGAATTTTTTAGCTATATATTATTGTCACGTAAAGGGGATGTTTTAAATTTTTCAGTCGTACATTATTGTCATGTAAAGGGGGTGTTTTAAATTTGTTAGCCGTATATTAATGTTATGTTAAGGGGGTGATGGAATTTTTTAGCCGTATATTATTGTCAAGTAAAGGGTGTGTTTTAAATTTGTTGGCCGTATATTATTGTCACGTAAAGGGGGTGTTGGAATTTGTTAGCCGTATATTATTGCCACGTAAAGGGGGTGTTTTAAATTTTTTAGCCGTATATTATTGTTATGTAAAGGGGGTGATGGAATTTGTTAGCTGTATGTCATTGCCACGTAAAGGGGGTGTTGAATTTTGTTAGCCGTATATTATTGTCACGTAAAGGGGGTGTTTTAAATTTGTTAGCTGTATATCATTGTCACGTAAAGGGGGTGTTGGAATTTGTTAGCCGTATATTATTGTTACGTAAAGGGGGTGTTGGAATTTGTTAGCCGTATAACATTGTCACGTAAAAGGGGATGTAAGCAGGGCTGTGCGCAAGGAGGGTGGGGTTTAACCCCCCCGTAGACAAATTAAAATAAAAAGTAAGATTTTATTTTACATCAAAGACGATCGTTTGAAGGAAATTTTTTTATTGTAACATATGAATTAATCATAAAAATATTTCAACCCCCCCAACATGAATTCCTGCTCACGGCCCTACTTTATATGACAATGAAATAAAGTGATAAGTGCTGTTTCCTCTTAAATAATATTCTTAATTCAATAACTGTTTAGAATACTAAATTGTATCTATATATACTTTTACCGAGACATGGATTTCAGTTTCGTAGATGCAAGAACTCTTTAGAAGACAGAAAATAAAACCTGCATCCTGTTCTTAGAAAAAGTATACAGAGGGAAAAACTGCACTTCACTACAGGATGCTCTTACTGAAATTACCCCTCTCACACTCATACCCAGCGATAAAAGGCAATAATACAATTTGGTTGCTTTCCACCAGCTTCGATTGCCCTTAATGCGTTTCTCGAATCATTGCGAAAATCTCTCGACGATAAATTTTGAGGAAATAGGTTACCATCAGATTACGAGGAAGTTTACTTTAGATGTGAAGCGATTCATATAATGAAAGTGGGAAGCCTTATGAATTTAAAGATAACTGTCTATATAATGTAATAAATTCAAAGGATGAAAGAATTTTACATCATACGATGTATCTACTTATTAGGTCCGAATGAATGGCTAAAGTCATGATTTATGACCTTCTAAACCATAATTAACATCTTAGAATGTTCGATTAAAATGCTAAGTAAGACAAGTCAATAAAGTTTCTCAGTTTATTTCGTTTATGGAGGGGGGGTGCCAATCTCGCTTCTAATTTCGGCCATTGGTCTATCTTGAAGATTTCAGGTCCGGCCCACTAAAAGAACCAGATATCTTAATTGGAAGCTTTCTACCTGTTTCTCGTAATGGCGGATCTTGTCGACCATTTTTATTTCTCATTAATTCCTTACCGCATTTCCAGTGGAAGTGGTGGGATTAATCGGAGACGTCGATCCATAGGAAATTTATGTCCTTGTGTCGTTTACCTTGTCTGCTTGCACGTCAAGCATGTTTCAAGATTTTTTACAACTTAGAAATCTGTGAGAGGTTCCTGATGAAGATATCTTTGTAAATTCCGATATTTCAGAGTTAATTAATTACATCTGCCAAATAATAAATTAGTTATAATACATGATAAACAAAAGATGTACTGATGATTTATGACGCTTCTTTTGTGCGACCAGAATTTTGTAGAATTTTGGAAGGATGTGAGGAATTTTGGAATCTGATGTGAAAGTCTTTGTGAAACCTTTTGGAATCGTTTGTTATTTAGATTTTAAACATTGTTGAGAGACTTAAAATTATTTTGGGGGATTTCTAAACAGTTTAGGAGATTTTCAATAGTATCATAAGCAAAACACTCAGATTCAAGTGAATATATGGGTATAGCTGTTAATTAATTGGTACTGAAAACATAGATGTAACAAAGGAATGAAGTGTAAGGAAAATTAGTATAATAGAGTGAAATGAACTGTGGCGAGGAGGCTTGAGGTCCGACTATCCGCCTACAATGTGTTTTATGTTTATTATTTTATAGCAGTGTAATCCTATAGGCAGTTAGGCTTAAATAGACAGCCACCGCGTTTAAATAACGACGCTTGGAAGGTTCGTAAAGCCATAACTTATCGTTGATCATCGTTCGTCAGTCGGCTTTTGAGATGTACAAAGTTCGAAACTGCACGGCAATAAATTCAGCGCCTTAGGAACGAAAGCATAAAACGACAACAATAGATGTACTATAGGTACCAATACCGTTGCTAGGTACCAATACCTGCATCCTTTTGTGCATCTGTGGATGAAAACCGCCCGACTTTGTCTTTAGTCTTTACCCGGTCTCTCATTACCGATGAGAAGTCATAAATTAATGATCCTAAGATAGTGCAAGAAGTGCCAGGCAAGATTCGATGAGAATATTGTTACTATGAGGAGAGAAGATCATCATTTCATTTGAGAAAATAGCTTTCTTAAAAGGAAATTGACAATTTAAAGTGATGAATGTGAACCAGCAATCCCACCGCTGTCACCATGGAATTGTTTGAAGCTTTTCGTCTGATTACCGAAATTAAGCAACGTTCGACTCAATTACTCAATAGTAACAAATAATTATTGAAATTTGCAATATAGTCTGCAATTAACTTAAATATTCTTTAGGATTCAAGATCATTATATGTTTCCAACAAAATATGTGCATGACCAACCCCAACTAAATCTGAGGAATCCGACTCAACAAATAAAATTGTCAAATTCAAAGTTTTATAGAGACTGGAAACAGGTACGTTAAAGGCATTATGTGTGTTCAAGAGTCTATGACCGTAGTAAATGACGTAGCACAGCAATAGACGACAGACGTATATAGTAATAAAGCGATTGGCCGTTGAACTTGAATAGCACGTGTTTCGTCGAGTTAATAAAATCCGGAGCAGCCGCTTTATTCGTCAAAGTATTTACGATTGCAATTGTTGGTGGATATCTATCATATTTATCACCCATTTAACTCGGCGCGTCGATTTGTCTTAGGTGCTCACGTAACGTTGCATTCGCACTTCAGACCGCGATAGATGGTTGTGCGCGGGGGGAGAACATAAGAGCTCATAAATGCGAATTTAAGAGGCGTAATAAAAACACATTGAAATCGAGAGTGAACGAGCGAGCGCGTGCCGACCCGAGGATTTCCTTACTTCCTGGCAAACCCACCTAAACACCATTTTAATCTCAATCATCTCTTGTCACATCGCCACTTACCACCAGCAATGAATATTTCATTTCATTTGTTCAACTACAGCCAATACAAATTCTTATATCGAGCTTTAAGCTCGTGCATTCAGTTTTCTCGATATAATCCATTGCTACAGGACGAATGATCTTCACAAGTTCAAATTTATATAATTATTCTTGTTATGTTTTGTGGGTTCAAGGTTCAAGGAATTTTCATGCATCTGAAACGAATTTACTGGATTTTCAAACAACTTTCAAATTTAAATCATATTTTTGTATGATTTATATTTCCAGTTGTGAAATTTCGAATTGCAATCATGTGTGTTTTGAAATGTAAAAATGTAAATATAGCTTACAATTTTCTAAGTTTCTGTAAAGTATTATAAACTTGAAACTTAAAAATTCTGCAAGGTTGTTATAAATTTCATGGCCTGAATCAAATTTGCCCCAACATCTTTATTACCAATAATAAAATATTTATTTACCACGGATTATTGAATATTGTTATGCCTATATAATTTTATACATAAATTTATATGAAAAGTATGTTCTAATAATTTGTTTACGATATATTTCGACTAAAAAAAACACTTTAAAAGGAGTAAGTGCTTTCTTATAGAAAAAACTGATGTGACATGTTTTGTACTTTGCAGACAGTGATAAAATGTTTAAAATGTGATGGCTGAGTTTTAGAGGGGCTAGAAATTTAGTGTGAGCCGTTTGGTGGCCGTTGCAAAACATTATGGCATTGTAGATCTTCCATGAACCAGTTTCCGCTTTCCCTTTCCGAGGTTATGCAAAAAACTTGAGCCCTTGCGACACTGTTTACTCTTCCCAAACGATGTTTCTCCTTGAATTAGTCACGATACAATTTTTTTTATATAACTCTGAGCCCGTCAACGACTTGATATTTAAAGTCCCAAGGGTATTGCAACAAGGTCGGGAACCCTATTATCTTCCCTACAGGTTTCCATAGAAAAAGGTCTTTTAGGGCTTTACTTTGAAAATCACTCTACTGATCGTGTTGGACCAACGTTGTTACTTTCAATGAATGAAGAAGATTTGCTTACTCCTTACTTAATCCCAAGGGCAAATTCATTTAAATAATTAATTATTCACAAGATAAAAATGTCTATAAACTAAGTAAAGTCTTAAACTTTCCACTTTCATCAGTCTAAAAATCGAGCCGCATTTTCGCAAGAGAAATAATAATAAAGATATTTCAAGAATTGCTGCACTTAAGAAACCCTCTAGAAGCTCCTCAATTAAGTCATTAAGTTATCAGTTTAATCATTTTAAAATGTCTTGATTGCTTTCGCGTGGAATCTGGGCAGATGTTTAAAGAGTAATTAAATTTTTTGTTACTTTTTCGAGTGGGTCTGAGAAAAAAATGTGGTTGCCGTATAATTTAATCATGCATTTGGGTTCGAGAAGGAACTTTCCCATACTTGGAGAAGCTTCTCTTCCAGGCAAGATATCGACGTACTTCTTGGCTTGGTTGGGTTTTATTGTGAAAGAGCGGTGGATAGAAAAGTGCAAATTCCAAGAAAGCTTGCCGGCAACGCTGCCTTCCTCGGAGACGCAGTATCGACCGTGGCTCTGGGGGCAAAGTGACTCCAACCTCCCAGTTCTCGCTCCTTCTGCCCTCCATAGCAGCCTCAGTTATTTCACGCGAAACTCAGCAAAATTTACCGAAGCGAATTTCAGATTGTATCCAAATACCCCAGAGAAAAGAATTTCCTTTGAAAAGCTGACAGGGAAGACGAACCGGAATGCGAAATTAGAAAATAGCTGTTGTTTTTATCATTTATTGGGGTTTAATCTATGGATTATTGATGGGAACGAGGCGAATTGTCAATCTGGAGAATTTCAAGAATTCGAGTAATTTACTGAGAAAAAAATGAGGAAGAGATTGGGATTCCTTTGCGGTCACTTGAATTTTGAGGACAGCGGAAATACTTCAATGGATTTCCAATGAGAAAGCTAAAATTTGAAGAAAGAGCTGAAAGTAAACATAGAAAGAATAATTTTAGATTAAGATAAAATTATTTTTTAAAAGATTTTAGAATTGAATATCGTCATATTAAATTATTCATAATTTAACGATTTTATAGTTTTCGGGGATTTTGAGGGATTGAAAAAGTTTCAAGCGGTTTAAATGATTTAAGGAATTTAATGAGATTTTAAAGAGTTTTAAGAAATGTTTCGAAATTGCAAAGAGTAAAGGTTTTGAGTAATTTTAAGGAATTTCGTGGAATTTAAGAGATTTCAAAAGATTTCAGGAGTGATCGATCCAAAATGACACATTGGAGAAAGGGCAATTTTCAGTGAATGGTCTCAGGTGCTCTAGGATGCAATAAAGTGTGGTTTTCAAGAGTGAGTTTCGCTAATTTGAGAATCGTTCAATGGAGAGAACTTCCGAGGCCATAAGGTCTCTCTGAACGATATAAGTGTGCGAAAGGAACGAGTCGAGATCTAAAACCTCTCTTGGGAGAGACGGACGGCCGAGTGCTATATAGCGGTCCTTTTTGCAACTGACAATAAATTGCACTGTCAGTACGCTCGTTCCACGAGGTCTCTGAGCATCTGTAGGAAGGTAGGTTCGGATATATGTGCTATATAGATAGTTCTCAATTTCGCAGAACCTTGGTACATACATCCTATTCGCCTTATTGGACAGGGTTAAAAGACACGCGACTCTTACAAAGAAGAGGATTTAACAGGGTTTGCCGATAACTTAAGCCCCGATCCAGTAACGGACTATATTTTATACTATCTTATTCGCAGATAGACTACAACCTATTACTTCATTCATTTTGTGACAAAGATCTTTCCCTTTATTTAAAGAGATTTTTAATTGATTTCAATCAATACAACCGATTTGAATAGAAAACTTTTTACAGGAAGGCCAAATATTTGAATTCACTTTTATCTTACTAGAAAACCAACAAAATGGAATACTTTATTTTTCTTATAACATTGGGAACGTTTTATGTGACATTATAGCTTAATCTATATAACAAAATTTTTATTATTTTCCGTATTCACGTTTATAAGTTTTACTGCTGTTACAGTATCTATATATTATCTTCCAACAGTGTGTCTTAGAATAAAATTGCAATGTGATATGATATTACAAGGACAAAAATATTAATATTGATTAAGTTGTCGAAAATATTCACTTTGATTATCCTCAAAACAGAGTTGAGACAACTTTCCCCCAAGAAGATAAATTTTATAAAAAACTTCGTGATTTTGTATAATACTGACATTGAATTTGAACATATGTATTTTATTATCAGTTTTCATTTTCGTGTGTTTATCATTTTGCGATATAATCACTGTTTTGTACTATAGACATATTTAAAACTTGCCGCGTCATCCTTGATTATCGATATTTTAGAACTTCCGATTCCTGTTATATAACACCAATCAAAATCGGAATAAAGTCGTCTCAACTCTGTCTTAAGGATCTCTAGTGATACGTAAGAAATGGAAAAATATCTAAGATTTATTGTTTAGTGTTTAGTACAGTCTATATAATTTGCGACACTCAAGTGTTCGCGCGTGTCTAATTGATTGTGAAATCAGATATTCGTTATAATTTGCTTTATATAATAAAAAGACGATAACCATTGTAAACAAGCGAATGTTATAAAAGACAGAATCTAAAAACATCCAGTTATTTTCTTGCTTTCAATCGAATCATTAAAACAATTGTAATTTCATCATCTGTAACGTAAAATTTCGGAAAAAAATGTATTTAAATCTTTTACTTCTGTGTGGAATTTTGTCTCAAGGAGTTATTGGGACGTTCGCAGATGGGAATATTAGTAAGTGAAATGATACCCTCTCTAAATATCTGGAATAAAATAACAATAATTGTTAGATAAATAATACTACTGATAGATAATTTATCAAATTCTTGCAGCGGAGTCTACGGATCTTCTCGTTCGCCAAAAACGAGTAATTAATTTCTTACCGGGTGAAGATACAAGACCACTTATTAGCCATTATCCATACATTGTGATGATTAAACTTCACATGCGTATCACTTGCGCAGGTACTATTCTGTCGCATTACGTTGTCATCACCATTTGTGAATGCGTTTTAAGTGACGTACCGCATACCTACAATGTTGTCTCTAAATCAGCACGTTCAGATCATGGTAACAGTCATAACGTAATAGAAGTAAGAAGATACTATATCAACCCTCAGAGATCTACAAATGGTATTGCTTTGGTCACTGTTAATCCACCTTTTGAGTATGGAGCATATACTCGTAACATAGATTTGCATACTGGACCTTTGGTACCAAATACAATTGCTACTATCACTGGTTGGGGATACAACTGTGGAGGCATTGAGTAAGTTATGAATAATATTTTAAATACGTAAAATATATTATTGATAACGAGCGAAGCATCACAATAATTAAAAATTTGTCTTTTTTCTTTATTTCAGCCCTGGAACGAAATACCCAAAGAATTTGCGATACATTCAAGTGCCGATAATGGCTCATCAGGATTGTGTAAATATATATCGACCTTATAATATTGAGATTACTGATAAAGAGATTTGCACATATCATCCTCACAAACACTGTGGTCATATTGATGGAGGTGCTCCTTTAGTTGTTGATGGTTCCTTGGTTGGGATTCACCTTTGGACTGGACCAGCGAAAAATCAGATTAATTTTGAATTTCCTGATGTTTTTGCAGTCTTACAAGTCTCTGAATATCACCAATGGATCAGGAGAAACATACAAAGCATTGAAAGACTTTACGGAAAATAGGATTATTAATCGAACCACAGTAAAAAATCTGGAGTAAAATTTCTTGCAGGTTATTTCAAGGTGGGGTATAATCTACACCCGGACTCTGGAAACGAAAGCGCCTTCTTTTGTTTTGGCCACAAAAATATCAAAATAATTGACAGCGTACCCCAAGTTATGATTTTGAATTCAGATCTGTTCAATTGTATATATGAAACACCTGTATTAAATAAAGATCTTCATTTGAAAAATTTTATTTTATTTTGTTTACCACACGTGTTTTTTATCTGTTGTTTAAGATTTCGTGTGGACTTATATAAAAAGAACTTATGAATTTGTATAAAAAGATTGTATAAATAAATTGTATAAATAGATAACAACCTTATCTTGTGATTTCAAATAAAGATATTGGCACTTAGGAGCTATTCAAATATTACGTTCTCCCAGAAATCAGTGTGTCTTTTTCAACTTCACGGTGGATGTTTTATTGTCATCTTTATTGTCATAGCTCCTTATCAAAATACTCTGAATTGTAACATTCAGTTTTACGCAATTAAAGATACAATATAAAAGAGTCACTAAAAACTTTCCTTAAAATCTGATCTCGTCTTCAATGCTGTACGTTGAAAAACTATTAATTCTTTGTCGAATTTAGTCTCAAAATTGGGACCTTTACTTAGATGAAGAAATTAGTAAATAAATTTATATCCGATGTAAATTTATTTTGATTAAAATCGATAAGCCTGTTAGTTAGAAATTAATTTATTATGCGGAAGAATAGCAGGTTCAAAATTACATTTGAAAAGAAATCATTTTTCCAATTTTCTCTAAGTTTCAGGTTTTTTTTCAGTTTCTAATTCTTACTACTTATTTATTGATGTTACAAATTGTCACAACTAAAAAAAGTTATTAATAAAAAATAAGTAAAAATTAATTTATGACGGATAAAAGAAATACTGTAATAATAATGTTGGCTGCGTATAATTTTCGTTACATAATTCAATAAAAAAGAGCGTACAGCTGGAGGATTTATTCTTTTAATAGATTGCATTTTTCATACCAGAATTGATGTCAAATAGGCAAAACATTCGTACATCCACACTTGAATATTCGAGAGGTAGGTGTAACGTATTCGTAAGTACGCAACGACGCTATACGAAGAGTTTATGGTCTCTCAGCGTTATATCGCCTGTATAACGCTGACAATTCGTCGCTAATGCTCTTACCATTAGTTACGATTGCTCGTCGAGCTTCAGAAGTTGCTGGCATACAAAAAAATCAGGCCAACTATTTTTTATGTCCACTTTATCGTCCCTTGCAATTTTCACTAAACGTTTGCGAATATTTTATATGCAACGTCATTAATCCCCCTAGATTTAATTGAAAAACATTTCGATTCTTTTAAAAAGTGTTAAATGCATTCGTAACATTAAACACATTATAATCGAGTTGTTATATCAACTATCATTAACTATTTTAATATATTTGATAAATATATTTTCGCTTATGCATACATGGCATAAAAAAAATCCATAGGGTTTAATTGACTGCAAATTATTACTAAAGGGAATTTATTCGGAGAGGAAAGAAGCTTTGAAAAATTTAAAGGCCATAAACTTTCTAGGGATTGATATATAGAAGACGGGAGCATCGCTTTGAAAAGGAGTTCTGCAGTAAATCGGAATCTTGAAACTGGAATCGGAATAGGTGGGATTTCTACGGAAGCTATCTGGAAAAAATAGACAGATATATATATATAT